>JANHAO010007047.1:0-20599 GCA_026873985.1 Saraca asoca
ATTCATTAGGGAGGCACGATATCCCACCTGGGTGGCCAATCCAGTCCTCGTTAAGAAAAAGGACAGGAAATGGAGGACGTGTATCGATTTTACAGACCTAAATCGAGCATGTCTGAAAGACAGCTTCCCCTTCCGAGGATGTATCAGCTTGTTGACGCAACCACGGGGCATGAACTCCTAAGCTTCATGGATGCTTATTCAGGATATAATCAGATCCCAATGGATGTGTGTGACGAGGAACACACCTCATTCGTCACCGATTAGGGATTATACTACTATAAGGTGATGCCCTTTGGACTCAAAAATGCAGGGCAACGTACTAGTGACTAGTCAACAAAATGTTCCAGGGGCAAATCGGTAGAACGATGGAAGTCTATGTGGATGACATGCTTGTAAAGTCCAAACGACTCGACGAACACATCCACGACCTAGGTGAGATGTTTCAGATCCTGAGAAGATATTGAATGAAGTTAAATCCCCTCAAATGTGCCTTTGGTGTAGCGTCGGGAAAGTTCCTCGGCTTTATGGTCAACAGCCGAGGGATCGAGGCTAACCCAGAAAAAAAAATCAAAGCTCTTCTCGACATACGCTCTCCCACTGGCCCTAAAGATGTCCAAAGCCTGAATGGCCAAATCGTCACCCTGAGCCGGTTCAGTTTCAAAGCCTACGATAAATGCATCCCTTTCTTTGACGTTCTTAAGAAGTCCAAAAGGTTTGAATGGACCGAAAAATGCAAGGATCCGTTCAGGAAGCTGAAGGATTATCTTAGCCAGGCGCCTCTCCTCTCCAAATTAAAAGAAGGAGAAAGGCTGACTATCTATCTTGGGGTATCAAAGTACGCCCTAAGTGTAGCATGGACACGAGAAGAAGGGGGGATTCAACTCCCCATATACTACATTAGCAAAAGGCTATTGGATGCAGAAACAAGATACTCCCCTATGAAGAAACTTACGTACTGCCTTGTCGTGGCTTCGAGGAAACTACGACTATATTTTTAGGCTCATAGTATCAGAGTTCTCACACAACATCCCTTGAGGCAAATTTTACAGAAAACTGATACCTCCAAGTGACTACTTAAGTGGGCAATAGAGCTCACTCAGTTTGACATCGAATATAAGCCCAGAATGGCCATTAAAGGGCAGGCACTGGCAGATTTTATCATCAAATTTACAAGGCCCATAGAGGAGAGAGCGGAAACCTTCGAGGCCCCCTGCTGGGAGCTCTTCATCAATGGGTCATCCAATAACAAGAGGTCTGGCGCCGGGATACTTCTCATCAGTCCGGAAGGACACAGAATCTTTAGCATCTTGAGGTTTGAATTCTAGGCTAAGAATAATGAAGCTGAATATGAGGCCCTGCTGGCGAGACTACGTTTGGCCAAAGAGGTGTAAGTGGGAAAACTAAGAATATACAGTAATTCACAGCTCATCGTTAGTCAGGCAAAGGGTGGATATCAAACTTGTGAACCCACGATGGTGTAATACCTCCAGAAGGTCCGGGAACTGCTAGAATCCTTCCAACAGGTCGAAATCACCCAGATCCCGTGAACTTAGAACACTCATGCTAACGCTCTGGCTTGAATATCTACAATAAGTGAGCCGGATCCCGTGGGATTAATCCCAGTAGAATACCTTTTGTCTCCTAGCATCGAACAACAGGAAGAAGTCAAAATGATCGCAGGCAGATTGAACTCTTGGATGAGCCCCATCATCGACTTCCTAAAAAATGAGAGCTTGCCAAAAGATAAAGTTGAAGCACGACACCTACGGGCACGAGCAACGAGGTATTGTATCTGCAATAACATCCTTTACAAGAAAGGATTTTCAACCCCCCTTTTGAGATGCGTTGATAGGGAAGATGGCAGCATCGTTCTAAAAGAGATATATGCTGGACATTGTGGGAATCACGTCGGGGGGATATCATTGGCCCAAAAATCCCTACGGCAAGGGTTCTACTAGCTAACCATGAAGCAAGATGCAATAAGCCTCGTTAAGAAATGCGACAAATGTCAGAGATTCATAAAAGTGCCTCGAGTTCCACTAGCCTACTTGAAGCAAATGGTAAGTCCATAGCCGTTCACTATTTGGGGGATTAACTTGATCGGGCCACTCCCAAAAGCATGAGGAAACTATAAATATGCTATCATGGCTGTGGATTATTTTACAAAGTGGGCCGAGGTGAAAGAACTAGTCGAAATTTCATCTTCCAAAGTCCTAAGCTTCTTCTAGAGCAACATTATTTGTAGGTTTGGAATCCCCCAACAGATCATCTCTGATAATGGAACTCAGTTCATGAGCGAACAATTTATTGAGTTTTGCAATAATTTTGGAATTGTCAAAAGTTTTACATCGGTAGATCACCCTCAGAGTAATGGGCAAGTAGAGGCCATTAATAAAATTATTAAGAAAATTTTGAAAACCCAGTTGGAGGTAAGGAAAGGAGCATGGGTTAACGAATTACAAACGGTATTATAGGCATGTCGAATGACCCCCTACAGTTCAATAAGAGAAACCCCTTTCTCAATAGTCTACGGATGCGAGGCGATGATTCCCGCAGAATTAGAAGTCGCGATGCAACGAAGACTCACCTTTGAGCAAGGGGACAATGACTAACTACTCGCCGCAAACCTGGACCTCGTGGAAGAAGCGAGGGATAAGGCTAGCCTCAGGATTGCTGCTTGTCAATAGCGCATTGCAAGATATTACAATCGAAGAGTCCAATCCCGAAGGTTTAACCCGGGTGATCTCATCCTACGCCTCATCTTGCGAGGAGCGCGCAAACCTAGTGAAGGGACCCTAGGACCTAATTGGGAGGGTCCATACCCGATAAAAAAGGTCGTCAGTAATGGCGCCTATCATCTGGCTGATGAGAATGGGGAGGAACTCCCTCGTGCCTGAAACGCGAAGCACCTACGTCGGTACTACCAGTAGAAGTTGAAAATTCTGGCTATATACAACATTATGTGCTCCCCACCCAATGTAATTTCAGAAAAATTGTGGGGAAACAATAGAGACGAATTTGTAAATCATACTAATAAATTGCCAAAAGTTCCATAAAGTCATCGGTCACAGATAAAAAAAAAAAAAAACCCTAAGGTGCTTGGTTCTTGGAGGCATCAGGAGCAGACCTATCAAGAACCTCAGATGGCAAAGGGGCAATCTCTTCTAAAGGGACAACCATCCCATCCCAACCCTCGATCAGGGAATCGGTTTCAAGAGCATCCACTTTAAAGGACTCAATGGCCTCTATGGCCTGTAACCCAAAAAATGAAAAATCCATGTCCAAGTGCTCCTCGCATAAAGTGAAAAGGAAGTCTTTACATGTTTGCTGCCTTGACTCTCTAGCAGCAATGGCCACTCGTGAGGACATCTCAGCCTTCATGAGACGAAGCTCTTTTTTCACCTCATCCAACTCCCTTTTAGTGGATTTGGCCCCTTGGCGCGCAACGTTTGCTCGTCGGATTGCGTCCTCAGTAGTCTCATTGGCTGTTTGAAGGCACCCACTCATGTCTTCCAACTCTATCTTCACCTTTTTCAAATCTATTGAAATATGTCTGGCTGTCTCCTCAGCAACCTCGCGACATCGCGTCTCGTCTGTAAGGCTGGCCTCCATCTCTTTAATCTTCTTGCACAGCTCCAGATTCTCGACGAGGGAGGCCGCAAGGTCGTTTGCAAGATAATCTTTAACAGCGTCAAGATGTTCTGCTAAAAAGAGGAAAATAGGGAGAAATGACACAAGTCGTCAACCACAAAATAACCACACAAAAAAAGAGAGAATGGGAGAGAACTTAAATAAGACCATGACGGCAGCATATCCCACAAGCTTCCCAATGGTACAATCCTCAGCCTCCAAGGCCCTAACCTTCTACTTCGGGCCTAGGATTGTACTCATATTCTGAACTAAGGTCAGAGCGTACTGTTCAATTTGGGAACTAACTTTCGTGAAAAAGGGAATGAAGTCACCTTCGCTACTATGAGAAGGTGCTCTCCTCTTTCTTTTGCCAGCCATTCTCCTTTTGGGGGGAGGATCAAACAAGATAAGAGTTTCAGCCATGCAAATCGCCTTTGAGCGAGGTGACGATAACGCCCTATGGGAAGCAACCACGGGCGAGGGCGACAGCATAACGATCTTTGGGTCCGTGCCATTAGGGACAGAAGACTTATCTATAGGAAGAGGAGGAGAAACCACTGCTGGAGTTGGAGGGTGTTGCCTCGCACCATGCGACGGGGCGGTCTTCAAAATAAGGTCCATAATATCATCATATTTGTCAAAGTTGGCAGGACGAACCTCGGAAACTCATCAAATTTTGATCTCCTTGGTAACCCTGATGTCCGAAGAAGGTGCGAAGCCGTATAGACATAGACGAGATTCATTGAATTGAAAATCACTCTCCAACCCACTCGCCGATTTGAGGTTGTCTAAAATCCTGAGCTCCCCTGCGCCTAAGGTAGGAGTCTTGCCAATCCCAACTGCCAAGAAGAAAAGGAAAAAGACGTCAACAATATAAAACAAGAGATAGACAGTACGTTATTCTATGCGACAACTATTGGGTGACTCACCAGGAGAAAGAACAAAATCAAAGTTCTTCAGGTATCGTAACAAAGGACAATATATATAAAACCAACGAAATTTATAAGGTCCTACGTTAGATTTGCCTATTGCAGTTCCTTTTGGAAGGATATCTTTATATGATGTCCTCCTAACCGTGAGGTAGTATAACCCATCCGACGCGTTCGCACACCTGAGGTCATAAAGATAGCATAGAGTCTCGGGGGACGGTGGTGGCAGGTGATTTCCCAAATAAATCAATGTGAGTGAGACGAGTGACGCATACGAGTTAGGAGTAAGTTGGAATGGGCACAGCTTCACTTTGTTCAAAAAATCAATAATGAATGGAGGGACTGGGAACCTAAAACCAACTATAAAATACGGAACACTTATGGCGATGAAACCCTTAGGGGGATGAGTGGCATGATCATCCGGTGCAGGGACCATAGCATTGCACCCTATCAGAACCCGGTGGGATTGGACCGCGAGTTGGACGTCCCGATGCAGCATCGTAGATGCATGAAACTCAAACACTTTACGATCCCGAGATTCCCTTGTCGTAATGCCCGGGCCTCTCGAAAGTCCTTGGCGAGCCGCGAACGATGGGACCTCGCCCCCTCTACTGGGTGTCACCTCTTCAATGGATCACGACCTCGTCGTCTCTAAAATTGCATCTACCTCCTCTCATCACCACCTATTGAACGACGATGTTGCACATGATCTGTTTCCATCTACAAGGGAAGAAAGACAGTTAGGCCGCTGCAAGCAAGCAGCACAAAAATTGAAAAGCCTAAAATCCCCCATGGATCATAGGCCATGCGTAACCTAAGCCACCACAGAAACTACCCAAGGCCACAGAAAAAAAAAAAGAAGAAAAGAGAAGAGAGGGAAGAAGAAAAAGAAAGCATGGGAAAACTATCCTGAGCTACAATCAGAACAATCCCAGGGACGACCGACGGACCAATATCGACCAATCAAGCAAGACAAAATCTCGGGAAAATAAAAATCGTAGAAAAAACCCTAAGAAACTCAAAAAGATAGATGAAAACTTACCAAGATCCCTTCGAGCATAGAGGACGAAGATACGATTGCAACTTTGATAGGGAAAGAGGAACAGAGAACAGCCAGAAACTGAATAGAACAAACTAGGAAAGATTTTTCAAATAAGAAAGAACAAAGGAGTTTCCTTGGCTTAAAAAAGGAGAAGACCCTACCGTCAGATCAAAAGGGACGATTGGCTACCTATGATCCAACGGCTGAGGAAACGCAAGAAGCAATAAATGATAATATAGAAAATCGCATAGAAATCTGAAAAACATGATTACCCACCGTCATAGGGAAAATTGAAAGGACGCGTGTGTAGAACAAAGAGACAAACAGAGTAATTCAAACGACCGTTGTGAAGGGTCGGGGGCTTGAGGAATGAATCTCATGTCCAAGTAGTGCGCAAAAAGTGTAGAATTCTTGCACGAGCCACGTCCAAGTAATGTGCATGCCCCACACAAAATTCTTACGTGGAATGACCTTGCGTCCAAGTAGTGTGCCAACTGCACAGAATTCTTACGCAAGTCAAAGGCATGAGGAATGATTCTCGCGTCCAAGTAGTACGCGGAAAGCGTAAAATTCTTGCGCGAGCCGTGTCCAAGTAATGTGTATGCCCCACATAAAATTCTTGCATGGAACGACCTTGCATCCAAGTAGTGTGCCAACCACACAGAATTCTTGCGCAAGTCGAAGGCACGAGGAATGAATCTCGCATCCAAGTAGTACACGAAAAGCGTAAAATTCTTGCACGAGCCGCGTCCAAGTAATGTGCATGCCCCGCACAAAATTCTTGCACAGAATGACCTTGCGTCCAAGTAGTGTGCCAACCACACAGAATTCTTGCGCAGATCGGTGCTCGAGGAATGAATCTCGTGTCCAAGTAGTACGCGAAAAGCATAAAATTCTTGCATGAGCCACGTCCAAGTAATGTGCATGCCCTGCACAAAATTCTTACGTGGAACGACCTTGGGCCAAGTAGTGTGCCAACCGTCTAGAATTCTTGCGCAGGTCGGGGGCTCGAGGAATGAATCTCACATCCAAGTAGTACGTGAAAAGTGTAGAATTCTTACGCGAGCCACGTCCAAGTAATGTGCATGCCCCACACAAAATTCTTGCGTGAAATGACCTTGCAGCTAAGTAGTGTGCCAACTACATAGAATTCTTGCGCAGGTTGAAGGCACGAGGAATGAATCTTGCGTCCAAGTAGTATGCGAAAAGCATAGAATTCTTGTGTGAGCCACGTCCAAGTAATGTGCATGCCCCACACAAAATTCTTACACGAAACAACCTTGCATCCAAGTAGTGTGCCAACCACACAGAATTCTTATGCAGGTTAGGGGCTCGAGAAATTAATCTCGCGTCCAAGTAGTATGCGGAAAGCATAGAATTCTTGCGTGAGCCACGTCCAAGTAATGTGCATGCCCCGCACAAAATTCTTGCGTGGAACGACCTTGCGTCCAAGTAGTGTGCCAATCGCACAAAATTCTTATGCAGGTCGGGGGCTCGAGGAATGAATCTCGTGTCCAAGTAGTATGCAGAAAGCATAGAATTCTTGCACGAGCCACGTCCAAGTAATGTGCATGCCCCACATAAAATTCTTGCTTGGAACGACTTTGCGTCTAAGTAGTGTGCCAACCGCACAGAATTCTTGTGTAGGTCGGGGGCACGAGGAATGAATCTCACATCCAAGTAGTATGTGGAAAGCGTAGAATTCTTGCGCGAGCCACGTCCAAGTAATGTGCATACCCCACACAAAATTCTTATGCAGAACGACCTTGCATCCAATTAGTGTGCCAACCGCACAGAATTCTTGCGCAGGTCGGGGGCATGAGGAATGAATCTTGCATCCAAGTAGTGCGCAGAAAGCATAGAATTCTTGTGCGAGCTGCGTCCAAGTAATGTGCATGCCCCACACAAAATTCTTACGTGAAACAACCTTGCGTCCAAGTAGTGTGCCAACCATACATAATTCTTGCACAGGTCAAGGGCTCGAGGAATGAATCTCGTGTCCAAGTAGTACGCGAAAAGTATAGAATTCTTGCACGAGTCGCGTCCAAGTAATGTGCATGCCCCGCACAAAATTCTTGCATGGAACGACCTTGCAGAGTTCCCACCAGACAAAAGATTTCCTTAAAACCAACTTCAGAGAAACCGGCAGTTCGATCCCTCCATTACAAAATTCAAAACCAGAAATAGGAGCCAAGACATAACTCTCACCCTACTAGACGAGCCGAGAGTTGGGGGCTTATGTTATGGGCATTATTTGGATATGAGAAGAGTGACATCCGAGGAAGCATAATTTACAGCAGAAACCACGATCGCCAAACCAAGGCCCGTGACGCCACGAGACCTCACCATGCCGCAGGGCCAGAGGCTTGAAGGATTGCGATCATAACGACCAAGTCCTATAGACAATCGAGCGAGGATGAAGACAACGACCCTGGATGCTCCTTTCGCCCCGCTACTAGCAGACGATCATACAAAGTCCAGTCAGCAACCTGAAACACGCCGGAAGAGTTGATAGCTCGGGACTCAGGCAATACACATCATTCCCTTGGAAATTTGACAATGATTTGCCCAGCATTAATTGTCCGATGATAAGCATTTAATGCTAGGGACGGCGAAGGTGATCATTTTGTCAATTAAGGAGATTACTCTTATAACCCCTTCCCTCTGTATAAATAAAGGGGAGAGGAGAAAAAAAAAACCATAAGTAAAAAAGTGAGCTCCCTATATGTGTAATCCTCATATTTCAGAAGGAAGTCCTGTGAGCTGTGAGGAAGAGTTGTAGCCATAATCACTTGGTCATACATGACCTTTAAAGAGAAAAGTAATAAAAGAGTAATGTGGACGTAGGGGCCGATACCCGACTTTAGCCGAATTACGATAAGTCTCCGGACCACGATAAGTCTCCGGTGTCTTTATCCTCCTCTCAGTTTCTTCCTTAAAATTTTCACTGCTTATCTTCGTCTTTTCTCGAACATGCAGTCAAGGGTGATATACTAAGAAAACCAGTTGACCGGATTTTGGTGTAAACAGAATGTAATTCAAGTTAGATAAGTTCTTGATAAATATTTATTCTTTCTAACTGTAAACTAGTGGAAGTTTACATAAACAAAATGAGTATGACTAAGAACCTTGTTCTTGTTAATTTCATAGTATTTGGTATCTGTTATAGATGCAAAATAATTTACTTAAGAGTCATTTGAAATTAGTATGCAAGAGGATATATTTTTTCCATGTTCATTTGTAGTCTTTGAGATATAACCATTTCTTGTTCATTTCAGAAATTTAAAATGAATAAAATTAGATTAAAATGGAAAATGCCAATGTATACAACTGACAAAATTAATATGCATCCAAAGCAGATGGTTTTTATCTCAAGAAACAGGAGAACTAAAAGAGTCACTGGCTCTTTTTGTTTCTTCTTCTGATTTGATCAGTATGCCAGAAACTATCATATTTACTGTAGACATCTTATGTTATTACTTAGACATAATATGGAAAGCATATCATAAGAATGAGTGATATTATTTACACATTCAAATTAAGATGTCCTTAAATTTATCCTAAATTTACATTACACTTTATAAATTATAATAATGATTAATTACCATTCTGAAAGCAACTACTAATATCTAAATAATAGTAATTACAAAAAAAATTAAACATATAAAACTTGTCACTAATTGAAAAAAAAGTTATCATATGCATTATTTAAACATTTTTTATATGTATTATTTAAACAGTTTGTAAAGATATCTTATATATATATATATATTATTTAAACATATAAAATTTGTTATTAATTAAAAACAACAATTTTTTTTATTTTATTACAACCAAACAATTTTTTTTATTTTTTATTCTTAAAACTGTTTTCTGAAGTATTTTTTTCAAATGAATTTTCTATTCTTTTATTTTTAAAAATTATTTTTAAAATTATACATTCAAATAAGTTTTTTATTTTTTTATCTAACAAAATGATTTTAGGGACTGTTTTAAAAAATTATTTTTAAAAATAATAAAACAAAAACACTTTTATTCTTCATTTTTCCTCTCTCTTTTCCTCTGGGCATCAAACAATGAGTTTATTATACATTATCAAAAGAAATTATACAAAATTTTTATTGAAAAAAACAAATTTAAATTTAAAAATTAAAAACATGTAGGTCTCTAAACGTGGAGGCCTTCTGCATTGTTAGCTGTATTAAGCAGGGAATAGAGTAAAGCCACTGAACATGTGATTTGGGCCAGCATTCTCAGGCCTTGCTTTTTCAATTCCGATCGCCAGATTTTGCCTTTAATGCTTCCCTACAGCATCGATTCCAAAGGCTAGATTTTTTTTCTTTTTCTTTTCTCCTTCCTACATCATTCAATTCAATTGACAGAATTTACAATTTGGTTAAAATCATAAAAAAAAATAATTCAATTTATTTAAATTTATTTTTTATGTAAAATTATTCATAAACTTAATTTCAAATTCTAATTTTTATTCTAAATTAGAAATTTATACTTTCTTTCAACAGCATCCACTTCAATTGTCAGATTTTCCCACTGTCAAAGGAGACACCGAAAATAGATGATTACATTTTGATGGGTCAAACTGGTTTGACGTTAGTTTGATACTTGAAATAATCGTATTATTTTGATATTAGATCATTCCATTTAATTGATCCTAAGATCCATTAGTCCACGGGGACGATCTTGTTAAATTATTTTTTTGGTTGTCTTTTCTTATAAATAACTTATTTTGATATCAGTGATTATTTTACTCGTCTTTATTGACAATCTATATAAAATAGAAAAATGGATTTGTCCTTCTTATCGCGTATGATTACATGAACAAGTTATTTTTTAAATAAAAATTAATTTTGAATTTCGTTTGTTGAAATATAATTTTTTTTTATAAAGAATGTCATGTTAGGTGTAAAAAATTATCGTATAAAGTGTAAAAAAAAAAGGATGGATTTATTCATTTATGTCAGAGTTAGTTAATATTTAATTTTAATAATGAATTATATTTATTATCAATATTTGAAACAAAAATAGACTTTTTATTGTTTAGTACAACTATTCATTATTTTAAATTGAGATGGTGGAATTTTAACTATAATTTAATTATGATTGTTTATTATTATCTAATTGGTCAAAAACTAATACTGTATAACTAAATACATATTTAAGTTAATCATCGAAGTGGCTACTATAGTGACTCCTACCCAATTCAATTAATTTTGTGATTTCCAGATCTCATGCATGCTGCTTTCCTGTCAATCTAGATTAAAGAGACTGCAAACATTATCGTGGAAAAAAAATGTTTTTATTGCAATTTTATTCTGCAACGTATTAGTGACAAAGCAACCATTATAATTTAAAGCCATAATCCAACTCCAAATATTAAAGTCAACCAAAGAAGATTTGCATCATAACCGAAAGGACTTCAACTGAGCACGCTACGGCAGAAGGTGCAGATCATTGAGGGGCAAACTAAGATAGATGACATAGATGTTTTCACTCTCATGATATTTGATAATACTCTACTATGAACCTAAATTTTTTAAATTTTTTTTGTAAAATTAAACATAAAATACTAATTTTACATATGACAAGTATATAAAACATTACAATATCTCTATTAATCAATTTTGCAAATGAGATAGGAAGAGAAACTACAGCATGACTTCGACAAATTTGCACACATCAGCAGGCATGTCGGAAAATTGTATTAACAAGTTGATGGCATCAGACAAAGGTAAATTTTGAGGGTGAACGGATAGAATTAATTGAATAAAAAATAGAAGATAATACTGAAACAAAAGTTTAAAGTTAAAGAGCAAAAAAAAAAAAAAAGAGTACGATCTATATATATCTCCATGCGAATTTATTTAAATGTGCAGCGAGGCATAGTTCTAAGAATTCCATTCCTTTTATTAGTTCTAAGATTCAACATAATGAATTTTGATAATAACAAATGAGTGCTATAATAACATAAAATGCCTAATGTGTTAAATTGTTATATTTTTTACAAATATCTATAGATATACTATACTACGATTGATAAATACATAATATAAATAATTTATATTCTTGTACTAATTTATTTTAGTTATATATTTGAATTGATAAATTATCTTGAACTAACTCTATGGTTTGTACATTAATTTATACATTTTTTATAGGATTGTCCAAAAGGAAGAAGAGTGAACATTAAAATAAAGTAATGGAAAATTTTGTTATGCTCAACTCAAGAAAAAAGTTAAGAAAAGAAATATGCTCCAAGTATGAAAGAATGGGAAAAATGAAACATTGGAAGCACAAAAAAAAAAAAAAAAACTAAGGACTTCATTGAGTATAATTTTTTCTTTTAGGCTTATAATTTCTTGTAAAATAGAGTTTTTAATGACACAGAGCTCAAACATATTTCCAAATTCTTAACTAATTAAAAAATATTTTAAAAAGATAGCTCACAATTATATTTTCACAAAATACCCTTAGTGACACTTCAACAATAAATAAGATATGAGTTTTGATCTTTTTTATTTTGATCTTTGTCACTCTTTTGATCATATATTACAAAATACTTATTATTTAATTGTAAAATTTCTTTTATATGAAAATATACTCAAATACCTTTTTATGGGAATGTCATTTGTTTAAAATGATCAGGAGATGAAAAAGCTATGACCTTTTCAATTTGAGCCAAAAAATCAGTTTTCATAATCTAAGTCTTTCTGACTTTTTCCTGTTGTTTTTATAATATCTCAAAAATTACATAAGATATGAGTATGAAACCAATATAGTTTTAAAAATAGACTTAAATAGTTTTCCAACAATAGGTCATTTGCTTAAAAAGGGCTTGAAACAAAGAAATTATGACCTTTTTAAATTAAATCTGAAATCATGTCTTCGAGGCTCACGAGTCTATTCATGCAAACCAATTTTTATCCAGGAAGCATTGTAATTTAACTGAGTCAACTAGTTTGGGTTAAAATTTGAAAATAATGGTTAACAATTATGAAACATAATGGGTTTTTTATGTAAGCTAAAAAATAATCAAATACAACATATAGAAAATCTAAGCTTTATCATCTATCATCTATTGCTCTTTCTTTTATCAAACTTAAAATTTGAGCTCTTTATTATGAAATTCTTTTATTTTAGGTGCTTAATTTGCTTCATCTGCTTTCTGAGAGAGTTTTTGTGAGTTGTTCATCATCTAAATCTTCTTGTGAGTGGCAAAAGGTGAGGAATCCCTTCGGATTTGTAAAAAGAGTGAAGTATCCCTTAGAAAAACACTTTGAGAATGAAGTATCTCTTAGAAATTCTTTGAAAAGGTAAGGTATCACTCTTAAAAAATGATTTGCTCAAGAAAGAGTAAAGAAATTGTAAGGCTTCTTTAAATGTTAACTAAAGAGACAGTGGAGAAATAGTCCGAGATTGTAAAGCTTGAAGAGTGGATGTGTATACCTTGGAGTAGATCTTCAAGTGGGAACCATTATAAATCTTGAGTTTAATCCATCTTTCCTTACTCTTTTTATATTCTAATAATTTATATTGTATTAATTATCTTGTTCTTGTTGATATTGATCAATTTTGGTTGCAAACTTTAAATAACTTAATTTATATTGTTAAAATTATTGGTCTTGGCTTTATGATATTGAATATTTAAAAAATAGACATACTCTATTTTTGTTGATGAAGATTGTCCGATATATTGAACTTCAAAGTTTATCTAGTTGGTTACATGTTGGAATGTTTGAAAAGAGTGATATCTATATATGAATATGCTTCTTGATGTATTACCTATATATAGTTGAATGAATTGTTTTATACAAATGTTTTGACTTGTTATATCTTAAGTGCAATCATCTTTATAAAATTATTTTGGATTTTTGAAATTAAAATCATAGTTATAACTCCCAAAATAAATTGTTTTTCAATAAGAACTTTAGAAATTATGAAAATTTTGAAAACTTCCAATTCACCTTTTCTTAAGTGTGAGTTGCCTTATCCCACACCTTTAACTTGTACATTGCGATTAAGTTCTAGTAAATGTTAATCCGTTGAATTACAAAGTTCATAAGTGATTGGCTGTGATAGTTTTTATGATATACAACATCAAATTCTTAAATGCAAACCTAGGCAATTAGATCAATTTTTGGTTCACAATCTCATGATATCTAAGTTTCTTTCTTCCTTTAAACAGGTATACAAATTTGTGGGCAAAATCCTTCATTTCAACTATCAACATAATTAAAATTTCACAGTTAAGAAAAAGAAGATATGATGGAGATATCTCTTCATTTCATTTTTCACAAAACCAACTTTGAATTAGTAAAGTTATGAACCCAATACATTTCAAGTTCAAGCAAATAAAATAGTCAGAAATATTTTTTCATCTTTCAGGTTAAGATAAGTAAATATATTGACAGATATTTGACTTCCTAGTTGAATCTTTGAAGTTAAAACCTTAAGGAAAGAATGATATAAACCAAACAAATGATCTCTTCAAGAAGATTGAGTCGTCTCTTATTACATTCTATTACATAAAACAACTAAACTAACTTGTCACAAAACCTATGATTATAAAATAGAAGTATGTAAGATTTCATTTGTTAATAAAAATCTTAATGTTTTAATTAAGGAAACACATCCATATGTTGGATGCAAATTCATTTGTTATGGGTAAAAATGGGTACTCCTTAAATGGGCTGGCAAAAGGACCATCAGGTGAGTCTAAAGGAAGAAGCTCAGTTTGCTTGACCTTGAGGTCGCTAAATGAGAGCACCAGCTCACGAGCTGCATGCTTGGCATGGGACAAAGCTAAAGTAATAGCCTAAGTCACTATGCATAAGGCTAACCTGCATAGCCAACAGTCCACCCTGCGTAAGCTCACATCACCAAGCATAAGCTCGATATCGCTGGACAATGTTAGCAACAATCCTATATAAGAGTCCTAACTCTCAAGACATAATGCCTCGCCTAGCTAGGGGCTTGTCATGGTCAGATCCAAAGTCCTATACATTTATTGCTTGATGTAACAAAATTACAATTTATGAATTTACATTAGTAACCTCCCAGCCTCTATGAAAGGGGGAGGAATAGAGATAATAGGATCTTCTTCTTCATCTTGAAGCTAGGAATGCATATTGTTGCTATGTAAAATTTTCTCTAGAAGCAATAGCATTAAAATGGACATAGGAATCCCAATAGAGAATTTTGGCCAAACCACGTTAAAAAACCTCTTTACTCTTGTTGTGTTCTGGCTATTCTTACTTTCTGTTAGTTCATTCTTCATTTGTACAACCAAATTACAATTTAAGTCCTTAAAGAACTCTTTGGGTTGGCTAGATTTGGGCCAAACCAAATTCCACAATCAACATTTTGGCCTTATCTGTGGGGACTTATCTGCATCTTGGTTGGTCTTTTATTCAACGTGATGTCCAGAAGAAGAGCCACTGGAAACTCAAATACTTTAATCATTCAGTCGGTAGGCACTTCCATTACTGGCATCATCACTAGTTTGCCCCCCAAAATTTATCGTCAGCCTACCACTGCTCTTGGAGTTGGTAAGGCGCAGACATGTCAACAACCCCAGCAAACATTTGAGAGCGTAGTAAGAGAATTGGCTAAGACAGTTAAAGTAATGGCATAAGCGCAAACCTTTAATGTACAAAAGCAAATTGAGATTGTTGTGCAGCTTCAGCAACCATGTGAAGAAGTCTAGGAGGAAAGGTCAACCAGACAACTGTATCAGCACTCCAACTTAGCTTGCTCTACCAATTAGCAAATAAAGTTAGGAGTCCTCCAAGCACATGGAAGTTATGACAACCAGTGAGCCGAGAGCTCACATAGACCTAACCAGGAACATACCTCAGGTCACTATTCCCATGACTAGAAAGGACAAATGGGCCAGCGCTTTACTTGTCAGCAGACTGAAGCACAAAGCTTGACAATGGAGGAACTACTCTAGAGGATAAAGTGTCTAGAGGAATGTCTATGATCTCAAAGCAATCAAGCTCGCACCGAGGAGAGATTGCCATTTTCTAGAGAGATTGAAACACAGCCCCTCCCGCAGAAACTTAAGGTTCCCGTGATCTCACTATACAATAAGGACACTGATCCACATGACCATCTGGATGCATTCAATGTTCAGATGGATTTGCAAATAACGAATCTTCTGATTAAGTGTTGAGTTTTCCTAGCTACATTAGAAGGTGTGCCTCGAGCCCGGTTTAGAAGTCTCCTAGCTCGTAGCATCAATAGTTAGGAAAAATGTTAACAGAAGTTCATTAGCCAGTGCTGAGCATTGAAGAGGTAGCTCATGCCCCTCTATCACCTTGTAATGGTCTTTCAACATAAACATGAGTCACTGAAGAATTCCATTGCCCAGTTTAGACACGAAACCAATTCAATAGAAAATCCCTCAGAGGAAAGCATTTTGACAATGACCTTTGTGGGACTCTACAAAAATGGAAAACTATATAGAAGCATATACAAGTCCCCGGTGAAGGATTTAACTAAGTTCTATGAACAAGCAGCCAAGTAAATTAAATGGGAAGAAACTTTTAGCTCGAGAAGATCTGATCAGAAGGATAGAACATGAAGCTTCATCCAAAATAAAAAGAGAGGCAGTGAAGGCCAGGGTGATCACTCTAATGAACAAACTATGAAGAAGTCTAAGAGTGAGCGACCGCAGCATCAAAGTCATCACAACAGTTATACCATTCTATCAGAAACTCTAGATAGGATCTTGGTAGTAGAAAGAGACAGGAAAGACTTTGGTAAACAGAAGACTCTGAGCACTTCTAACTAGTTCAGAAGCCATCGAAGACTTTAGTAAATAGAAGACTTTGTTGGCCTCTCAGAGATGCCACTGAAAACCTTATCAAGCGAGGATGCCTAAGAGACTATGTCATGTAGCCTTCAGCAGAATGATCTCAGTAGTCCTAGTAGCTGGAGTAGCAACAACAAGCTACTAACTAGGAGCCACCTCTCTCCATAAGGATTATATTTTAGTTTTATCTTGTAATGAGCAAAAAAAAAAAAGGGTATTTTTGGCTCACTTTTTTTCCCTTGTACTAATTTGTCTTTTGAAAATTTTATGTAAATATTTACTAATTCCTGGTAAATTTCTTTTGGCAGAAATATTTCTTGAAACAAAGGTTTGTTCATCTCACATTGTGATCTTGAAATAGTGTGCGTCCATGCTTGCATTTCAATTCATCTTCAATTTGTTCAGATTAAGGGGATTGGAACCAAGATTCATATCCATTGAGTAATAAGATTGCTATGGCAATGTCCACGGAGCAATAAGATTATTGTGGTGTGGTTTGTCCACTGAGCAATAAGATTGCTATGGGACTAAGTAACAAGACTATTGTGGAACTATGTAACGAGATTACTGGTAGGGTCAAAACTTATTTCCTACTTAAGCAACAAGATTGCTGGTAGGTGACCATCTATGCGACCTACTTAAGCAATAAGATTGCTGGTAGTGTCTATCTCATTTCCTGCTTGAGCAATGAGCAACAAGATTGTTGGCAGATGACTATCTATGTGACCTACCTAAGTAACAAGATTGCTAGTAGTGTCTATCTCATTTCCTGCCTGAACAACAAGATTATTGGTAGATGACCGTCTATGTGACCTATCTTATTCCCTACTTGAGCAACAAGATTGCTGGTAGATGACCATCTATGTGACTTACCTGAGCAATGAGATTCCTGGTAGTGTCTATTTCATTTCCTGCTTGAGCAACAAGATTGCTAGCAGATGTGTGTTCCTGAGTTTTATCACTCAATATTACGTAAGTGCACGTAGTCAAATAAGTAGTATAGAGTGAGTGAGTATCATTTCTACAATAATTGAATTTCTTGTAACTTAAATGTAAATATTCAATGAAGCAACAATAATTTCTTGAGCTAATTAAGATGATTAAAAGAATAAAATGACACTATTAAACTACACTGTTGAATATTGCAAGAAAAGAGGTATTGAATTTTCTAAAAAAGTGGATTAATGTGTGAATCAGCTAGTTGAGATTGATGAATCCTTTTAACATGCAATTCCTACCCAACTGTTATAGTAATGCTTAAGTAAATTTCCTAGTAAACCAGAACTCCATCACAATGCATGTGAATTTCCCAATTCCAACATACATTAAGGTTCTTAAATTAGATTATACATATTCCTATGCCAATCCAGATTTTAGAACACAATTTTCAGCACCAGTTCCTTTATATTTTGCAAGGTAAACTATATATTCCTATATCATCTACAAATTAACAGTATGTAACAGTTAAACTTGTATCATTGAAGCTATGTCCAATAATTTAAATCTTTCCAGACCTAAAGTTATCTCTATATCCCATCATTAATGGCCAGTCAACAATAAGAAATGGCATTTAGTACAATTGAAATGAATAGGAAAAATTTACTCAACATCACAAATAACAATCTAGGATTTCATTGCAAAATTAAAGTTTATCATCAATCCTAACTAAAAATAAGTTTATCTCATGTTTAAATCTATAACAACTCTTAAATACATAGCATTCATTGTTCATCAAATCAGAAATAACAAGATAAAAGGAAGAGAAAGCAAGGAAGAATATCAAATCTATTGGTCTCTGCACCCTCCTCTGCTTCTTTTGCTTTTTGTAGAATTTTCTTGCTATTTTTAGGTTTAGTTGCTGTTGTCCTCACGTCCTCTCAACTTCTCTAGTTTTTTAGCACCCAAAAATGGCATAGAATGATCCTCTTTATGTGCTATGCTGCTGTCCTTTTTATTAGAATTTTACAGCACCTAAATTAGGTAAAAAAAAACCATTCAACTCTCCTCCAGCTCAGCTGCTGACGTGCAAAATTGCTACTGCTTTTTTTGTCTTTATGTTTCTGGGTCTGCTGAAGCTATCTATACATGCTAGCCTCTATTTTTAGGTTTTCAACTCCAAAAAAAAGGGCAGAATGGCCTCCTTTCACGTGCAATGTAGCTGCTAAATTTTAATTGGATTTTTACCTTTTCAAAATAACTAGACTCCAGTAAAAAAAAAAGTGAAATTATAATAGTAAAAATTGATTGTTGTAACAGCTGACTTTCTCTTCAACTTCGACCATTTTTTTTCTTTGACTTTTTCCTTCTTTTTCAAGCCACAATTAGGACTTAAACATCAATAATTAAACACCAATCAAATTAATTCAATTCCTCCATAAATCCAAAACTTTCACAATTAAAACAGTAAAGTCACTTTAGACAAAGTAACAAAAATAATTAATAACAAAAGTTGATTTATAAAAACCACTCTCAGACTTCAACAATTGAAGTCTTGAAGTCGACAAATCATCAAGATAACTTTATTTTCATAGAGTTATCAATGTGTATTTGTACCATTTGCCTGAGTAACAAGGCTGCTATGATGCATCTCATAAGGTGCAACTCGCATGCGACCTATTGTTTACAGCTCTCATGCGATCTATCACTTGTAACTTGCATATGACGCATTGTTTGCAGCTTTCATGTGAAGCATAGTTCGCAGCTTGTTTGCAATACACTTGATTCGTAGCTCTCATGCGATTTATTTGTTCACAACTCTCATGAAACTTGTCAAGGGCTCCTTTCATTCATGACTAAGGCATTTTGTTTTTATCGCTAGTCAAAGAAAATGACTGATTAGTCATCTAAACATTTCATTTAATTGTGATTTACAAAAATTTATGTTATAATTCACTATTTACAAAGCATCTATTGCAGCACTCATAAAGAAAGTTCATTCATTAAAAGCCTCAACGAGATAAATTTGCAATAAAAGAGTTAAAATACAAGTCAATAAGCCTATAGTTGCAGCGATCTGAAAAGAAGGCTAGCTCCTAAAGAGATGAGCTCCAGTTAGAGGACTGATAAGCACATGAGCTCTTCAGTGATCCCTTTCAGTTGGGGGCTTCTTTCTCACTTACCTATCTCCCCAAGATTGAGAAGTGGAGGATAATGACTAGAAAGGCCAAATCTCACAACAAAACCATGAAAAAGTAATCCAAGACCTACACAAGTTCTCTTGACATCTTCTAAGAACCATCCATAAAAATTTCTTAAGCAGCAGGCTATACATGCCTCATTAAAAAGCCAGGCCATCAAAAACATAGGGGCTTAGCTAAGGCACCTATCAAATTCTTCTGTTGAGAAGCAGGAAGGCCTCCATGCTTTAAATAAACAAGCTTGATTCCTTGAAAAACCTAGAGGTTATCTAGTTGTTCTCGATCGGGCAATCCGGAGGAGACAAGGTTACCACACCAACGGTTAAGAGCCATGCACAGGAAGAAGTACAACTTAGTACAGACAAAGTGAAAGATTTGAGTCTAAAGAAACTATAGGTGAAGACCTTGCTAACAAACTACAACTCCCAATCCATGAAGCAGACTGAGAGTTAGGGGCTAATGTTATGGGTAAAAATTGGTACTCTGTAAATAGACTGACAAAAAGCCCATTAGGCAAGTTTGAAGGAAGAAGCTCAGTTCATCTGACCTCGAGGTTAATAAACAAGAGCATTGGATCGTGAGCTGTGTGCCCGACATAGGACAAAGCCAAAGCAATAACCCAACTTGCTAGGCATAAGGCTAACCTATATAGCTAACAGTCCACCCTACGCGAGCTCACATTGCCAAGCATAAGCTTGATATTGCTGGACAAGGTTAGCAATGATCCCATATAAGAGTCCTAGCTTGTGAGACATAGTGCCTTGCCCAGCCAAGGGCTTGTTGATTGGCTACCAAACCAAGTCAAGACTAGTAATTTGTAAATTGGATTGCATTACTCTACTTGTAGCATAGAGCAACACTGGGTCGAGCCCTTGGATCTTCTAATAATAATAATCAAATTAAGAGATAAATGAAAGGGGTGGTTTGCAGCAACTAATTTAACAAGAAAACAATAAGGCAGAAGTTGTAACAGAATGCAAGTAAGAACCAGTCCAAAGGAGTCACTAAACTTGAGATTAATTCATCATTG
>JANHAO010007048.1:0-20601 GCA_026873985.1 Saraca asoca
GCACATGGAGAGTCCCTGGTCTCTGCTATAATATGCGTGTTACTGCCCCATTAAGTGATACGATGATAGTTTTTGTTCTCTATTAAATTATAGTCAAGAGGGCAGTTTATCTCCATATACAGAGCAGACGCTTGCAGGATCAAAACATGGATTCATCACGTCTATTAGGTAATTCTAAATTTTAAACTATTATTACATGCTATAGATTCGCCTACAGATCTGGCGTTTATTGTGTTATGAAATTTCTTCTTAAGAATACGAAATTCTTTCATTTCAGCCTATGCGGCCAATGTTATGGAGTCATTCGTCAATTCTTGTTCCCATCTGTATTTCTGACATGGTTAAGCTTCCTCTTGTATGAGATTTCTGGGTTTTGCATCCAGTGCAGTAGGATTAGTCTGTTATGCTCTGAGCTCATCCTTCCGAAGTCTGTACGGAGAATGGAACATCAAGAAGGCATTTGCTGTGTCTCGGTGAGTTTAATTGTCTCCTTCATTATGTTATTTGCTGAGAAATTGATATTTTCGCCTAAAAGCCCAAGTGGTATTTTTGGTGTTGATGCTCACTTCCTTGTACTCTGTTTTCTACGATAAAATTGTGGACCGAAAACCTGATGGATTAAGCCTTGTTTCGTATGGTGCATTTGCTTTGATGTCACTGAGTTTGTCAAGACAGATTGAACTGGGATTTGAATCAGGTATGTCCAATTTCTTCCTTGGATATCTTGCGGTGCAACTGATGAAGATAAACTTGATTCTCACTGCCGCAGCAGCGGTTTTCTGTTATTTGGTGATTGTTGTGCGTTCCCATTTGGATTCCCTAGTCCAACTGGAGATTGGTCCTGTTAATCCTAACGACCATGTAATCATTCTGATTGATACAATAAACGTAGTGGCAAGACGAGCTGACAACGTTGCCGAAATTGAAGAATCATACACCACTGGAACGAGTGAGAATGTAAGTGAAGTAAAATTAATAGTAACTTAGGACTCTTATAACTTTTTAAAAAATGCCCATATTCTAGTGCCGTTTCAGATGAGATACACCCACATGTATTCTTTTAAGTTTTAATAATAAGCTCTTACACTTGTACATTCATCTTTTTTGGAGGAGCAGCAGGCTGAGCGACAACTGTTAACGTTTGGATCCGTTACACTAGAACTAGCAAACAATGCTAACGACCATGAAGATCTTCAAACTGATGCAATAAATGGAGTGGAAAGAGGAGAAGAACCTGATAATGTTGTGATGGAAATTGTAAATGAAGATGTCCGACAAGAACCCGACAATATTCATGAAATTGAAGAATCATACGACACTGGGACAAGGGAGCAAGTGATGTAAATATGCTGGGATTGCTTAATGACTTTCAAGAATATGTTTCAACAAACAGAGGTGAAAGAATTTTTTCATCATTGACAAATTCTCTCTCTCTCTCTCTCTCCTTT
The DNA here is from genome assembly GCA_026873985.1 of Saraca asoca. Classification (NCBI taxonomy): domain Eukaryota; kingdom Viridiplantae; phylum Streptophyta; class Magnoliopsida; order Fabales; family Fabaceae; genus Saraca; species Saraca asoca. The sequence continues at coordinate 1,449 of JANHAO010007048.1, forward strand.
ATTTTATTGTTATTATTAATTTTTTTGAGTAAATGAAGTTGATTTGTCTGCCTTGCCAGAAAAATTTTCCTCCAATAAGACGTATAATTAACGTGTATGGTACACATACTTCACAAATGCTTTTGTACCTGTATTCTATGCATACTCATGCATTCCTTCATATCTATCCAAGACTTGTATAATTAAAAGAACTCAAAAACTTTGTTACCTTGTATAGATTTCATGATTGGTATAATTATTTTAAGAGAAAAATATTTTAACCACTCCTAAATTTTAATGAAATTACGTGTACTTCTCATTTAATTTCAAAACTTAAGTGAATTTCACTTAAAATATAAAAAAGGATTACACATTAAATCTAAATTTGAATGTTTCAGATGAGAAAAGATGATCACTAATTTAAATCAAATAATGTAAGAAATTATAAATATTTTGTGATCAAAAGTATACTTTGAATAAGTCAAACCTCTAAAAAATATTACATTTATATTAAAGTTTGATTTTTTTATTAGTTATATTTTAGCCATTTAAACTTAATAAAATCATATTTTTATCATAAAAGATTTAAAATATTTTATATTATTAAATTTAAATTGTATAATCATCTTTTTTTTATTATTTTTTGATGAAAAATTGAATTTTGGATTTAAATGTCATATTTTTTATGTTCTAAGAAATGTTTGAATAGGCTTTGAAACTAAAGGAGATTCATGTTATTTCATGAAAACATCAAAGTATTTTTCTCTTATTTGAGTGTGGTGATTGATTGTATAATCTAATTATTGGCTTTTACAAGTATTCCTTCTGTTTTTTTTTTTCGTTGGAGCATCAGGCTGAGCAACAAGGGTTATTATCAGATTGTATAGCAGAATAGCTTATTGAGAACACAGAGTTGGCGTTCAAACCAAAAAAATGGAACTGTGTTTCCTGTAAAGAGAAAGGCCATGGAGAAAATCATCGTCCAATCCATTCTGCAATATATGTCACCACTTTTTCTCACAGCTTGTTCATAACAAGCCTGATTAATTTTTCGTTGAGTTAATTATACGATATATGTCTCTTTTAGCCCATTCTCTATGTGTGCCATTTTATTTTATTTTTTTTAATTTTTACTTTGGTGGTGAAACTAGATCTATTCATTGTTGGAGTATTCTCATAGTTCACTACAATCCCGTTATCCACATATTTCATTATTGTATAATGTTTTTATGGTATCAGGTTGAATCGCCATTTCCTCCTCTTTTTATTTTTACGTGACTACAAGAAATTCGATATTTTACCGAGGGATTTACCAACTAAAATTCCATCACTATAATTAAAAAAAAAAAAAGTGAGATTTATCATATGCCTCAACTTTAACAATTGAGAATGTTAACTCCGTCTCTAAATATGACTGGAGTTATGTGTTAAAAAAGTTTCCAATTTATTAATGGACTTAGCAACGATATTAAGAAAAATAGTGCAAACTATTTTAAACATTCATTGCTAAATAAAAAATTAATTTATGTTAAAGGTACCTATTGAAATATTTTTCAATATTTATATTTTTTATATAATATACACTTATAGATATGTAATATATAAAGTAAGAATATATAGATTAGCATAAAAAAGAAAGAGAATGAAACATATAAATATTATATATTAATATTAGATTAATTTTTTGATATGTATATATATAATATGTTAAAAGTTGTAATTAGATTTATGCGTTAACAACGGACTCTAAACATTTTGTTGCTAATTCAAAAATTTTAATTCCTACACAAAACAAAACACATTATTTTATTAAAGTTTAGCAATGGACGCCGTTAAACAGAAAATATTCTTCAAAGGTCAGGTCTTCTTTAGTTTGACCACGATGCGCTCTCTCTCTCTCTCTCTCTCTTCGGAACAACCAATTCGGCCACTTTTTCGGCCGCCACTTTTGCTGGCGTGAGCTGCAGCCGGAGGATCCATTCACGGCCAAGGAAGCATCGGTGACAGTGTTCAATCCGTAAGTGTGCTTCATCCCAATTTTATAATTTTAAATTTACTGTTTACGAATTTTCACGTTGGTTAGGGTTGGATAAAAAATGTGATGATTGATCATAGCTAGTTGATATCAATTGTGTTGATTTATATTAATTGGTTAATATTATAAGGCTTAGGAATTTTGGGATAAACTATTTTTATGAAAAAATTGACTTTATTGATTCAAATTAGAGTAGGACTTTTGTTAAGGGAGATTTTTAATATGTTTAGGTGATTTTTTTTTCTTTTTATTTTTTGGACTTCATAATGTATTTTTTATGATTTTATGAAACAATTGTTTTGAATTAATTTTTTTTTGCTAGCTAAATATCCTAAAAATAGGGTTTAGCCTTTCAAAAATTTAAAAATACAAAACATGACAGCAAAAATACACATATATGTTATGAACCCCTAGCTCCAACACCTCCTTCAATAATAAAAATTTTTCATGAACGTGCTTGAACATAGAAGATGGATGTAAAACAGGGTAGGCCTTGATTGGATGGGAATTATTGTTGAATTTATTAACAATGTAAGAGGGTTCCTTAAAGTGACTTGCAAGATAGACATGTTTTTTTAGTAGCGAAAAATCAAGTGTCAAAGTACTAAATGTGATTGTAGGAAGATTTTGACTCCAAATGAGGTGGAAGAGCACCTACACAGGAGAAGTTTTAAATCCAATTTTTAATATTGGACATCTCATGAGAAGGATCTTCCTGTATATCCAAAAATAGTTAATTTCCTGATTCTAGTGAGGAATATAATGATGGCGGAGGTGAGTGTGGGAGCCCTACAATGTGTATAAGAGAATGGCTATGGATGTTGTGGGCCCAAAATTTTTTCAATATTTCAAACAACATGAAGACAAGTTACTGAATCCTAATGCACAAGGGTTTTATGATCTGTTGGCTACTACACAACAACCTTTATATAAAGGATGTAGCAATCGTAGTGTTTTATCCTTTATAGTTAGGTTGTTAAGCATCAAGACTGATTACAATGAGCCAAAGAAATGCTTCAATGAGATTGTGCAACTCACAATATAATGCATGCTTGAAGATAATCAGATACCTTTGAACCTTTGCAAAACAAAGAAAATGGTTTCAAAATTGGGTCTAAGGCACTAGAAGATTGATTGTTGCAATGATGGATGCATGTTATATTGTAAACAATACACATATGAGAACAATGCTTATTTTGTTAGGTTGTAAGATATACTTCTAGCCGTTCAAGTTGAGAGAGGTATAGAGAAGTGTCTAATGAGAAAATATGGTACTTGCCTCTGACACCTAGGTTGCAATGGTTGTTCTTGTTATCGTCCATAACAAGTGAAGTGAGATAGCATTTTGAAAATCCTCATGAGCTTGGACTCTTGCCCTACCCTTCAGGTGGAAAAGCGTGGAAACACTTCAACTACATATATCCTAATTTTGTTGTTGAACTTCGAAAAGTATGTCAAGACCCAATTCCAAGTATCTAATAACTAACATAGTAATCATTAATTGTTGAAATAATTTCACTAACCTAAAGCCTAATCTTATGCAATGGACATGTATGATTTATTGTAGATTTCATTGAAATTCTTTTTGTACACCAATATGCGTGATACATATAGATGCAATAAGACTAAATGCATATGCATGTGACTCTCTATGTTGTTGCTATTGTCTATGGCTCATTGTACACACTTTATAGTCTGCTATTGCTATATATGAAAAATGTTAATGAGAGGTGTGAGTACAACACAAGTACTCAAAGAGTAACATTTTAAACTAATCTATAGGTATATTGAAAATACTTGTATAGTTTTTGTTTGAAAACTATTTTTGAAAACAATTTTGAATAATATTAATATGGTAGGTCAAGCAATAAACAACATAACCCAACATTATGGAAAACCATGATCTTTTCTTACTAGAAAGGTAACTTAAGATGAAACTTATTTAGATGAATCAATTATCCATCACCTTCATCATGTACATATATCCAAATCATAAGCTAACATAGTCATATTAGCATATCATGTACCAAGATCATTAAAACATCACAAAGAACCATGAATTATTTTTCCAACACACAATCATCCAGAGTAAAGACAAAGAATTTCAATCACTATTTAATATCAATGAACACATAATTATCATAAATACTAAAGTCAAAACAATACTAAGGATAGTAGTATTCGCATAAAAGAACATAATCATAAAAGAAAATAAAATAGGCTTTGGTTTTCCTCCTTTTGACACCTTTCAACCATATCCATCTCTTCTCTAACTTTTTCCCTCTATTTTTCCTTATACTTCTCTCATAAAAAATGGCTTTGGGCCTTTATTTGCCCCTATCACAATTTATTTCTATTTTCACTGCTTTTAGGCTGATACTCACATGAGGCCACTTCTAAGCCAATATTATTTTTATTTTCATAGGATTCAAGTGGTGTCCATGACATTATATCAAAACATCAAGAGATTAAGTGAGATAGGGGATCCCATGACACTATCCATACTTAAAAGGTTAAGCATGATAGGTAAGCCCTGTGACACTCGAGCCAGTAATCAAATCGTCTAGCGTGACAGGTGACCTCTTGACACTTCATCAAAACATCGAGAGGTCAAGAATGGCACTTTATCTCTCTTTTTCACAAGAGGCTAATTCTAGGCCAGTTTAAGGTTTCGGTATCCAAGATTCAATCATACACATTTCCAAGCTTCACATCACCAATACGTATTTCATAATTTCACATCACAAGTTCATATTTCAAAATTGCACAATTTCATATTTCAGGAATTTACTAGCACATCTTTCACCATCATAATCAAGTTAAATCATCATCTGAATAAGTAAGCACATCAAAGAATAGTACACTTCACTTACAATAGTCTAAAGGAATAAAAATTTAGTCAAACCACTATGTCATAATTTCATTTAGTATCCACATGTGATCTCTTGGAAATTAATTTTTTATTACTTGTATTCCTTTTCCCTTTCAAGTATGAACATAGGAATAATTGAAATATTTATTTGATTAAAAAATCCTTTCTTTATCTTTATAAATATATATATATATATATATATTCAAGTACAATATTCCAATAGAATAGAACCATTTCTTTTTGTACCTATGTCTTAGATAATTTTATAGTGAGCTAAATTCTCAATAGCTTGTATAATATTCAAGTGATCTTTAATCAATCTACTTTCATGAACTACTTACATGTAAGGGAGACTATACTTCAATTATTTGATTTGTTTTCCTATTTTTTTTTTAAATCATTTACTTTCTTCATCTCTTGACATTCATAATTTTATTGAACTTTTAGAACCATTATCTATGTTTTCAACTCATAGAAATCTCTTTTTTTTTAATAAAAACATTTTCATATCTCAAAAGTTAAGTAACTATTCTTTAACCCCATGATTTTCTAAATTTACATCTTGACCTTAAAGTTTATTTTTTTTTTAATTTTTTTCTTCCTTCATATAAATTTAGTCTTCTTTACAACTTTATTAAAATAGTTCCTTTATCCCAAGAATCTTTTTTCCCTAGTAATATTAAAAGTTATGAAATCTACAAATTCTCTTCAAATGACTAAATAGCAGTTCCAAACATAGATAATGGGTTGAATCATAACATTACCAATATAGTTGAGCTACAACACTATGTAGAGCTGGAGGACATGGTACATATGGCAATGAAGGTGGAAATACAAATCAAGAGAAGATCTTCTTCCAAGTACACTCACCAATCAAGTTCCTCTTAGAAGTCTAGTTGGAACAAGAGGCAAGTTCAAAAGGATTTCAAGGCCCTTAAAAAGCAACTAACCAAAACTTCATCCAAAACCAAAGTGGAAGATTCAAGAGGTAAAAGCAAGTTGAAGGTGCCTTAAAAACAAAGAAACATTAAGTGTTTCAAGTGTTTGGGTCACGACCATTATGTTTTTGAGTGTCCTATTAAAAGAGTTATGATATTGAAGGACAATGGAGAGATGGAGTCGGCTAGTGAACATGAAAGGGAGGAAGAAGCCAAAACTAGTTATAAATAGAGCATGGATTTGCAAGAAGTTGTAGTTGAAGGAGAGGCACTAGTTGTGAGGAGAGCTTTGAATGCCCAAGTTAAGTAGGGTGTAAAGAACAAAAGGAGAATATTTTTCACACTAGATGCCATGTTCAAAGGAAGGTTTGCAATGTTATTGTAGATGGGGTAAGTCGTGCAAATGTTGCTAGCATAATCATAGTTGAAAAATTATCTTTGCCTACCCTAGATCATTCTACTCCTTACAAGCTTCAATGGTTGAATGAAAGTGGAGACGTAAAGGTTACAAAACAATTACTAGTTTCATTCTCTATAGGGAGGTATAAAGATGAGGTATTGTGTGATGTTGTGCCAATGCAAGCTGCCTTTTTGCTGCTTGGGAGGCTATGGCAATTTGACTGCCAAGTCACCCATGATGGTTTCATTAATCAATATAGCTTCAAGATGGATAACAAAACCATTACTCTTATATCCCTTACCCCTATGCAAATTTCAAAGGATCAAAAGAAAAGAGAGAAAGCTAAAGAAAAATTGAGTGAAGAAAAAGTGAGAAAGAATGAAGAAAACGACAGAAAGAGTGATAAAAGAGAGTTGAGAAAAAGTGAAAAACAAGAAAAAAAAATGGAGTGTCATTGCTAAGGCTAGTGATGTTAGGCAAGCCTTGTATTGTAACTAGCCTATGCTAGTTCTTGTGTGCAAAGGTGATTTCTTGAATAATGAACATGTAACTAATGATTTGTCTAGTGCCATTGAGTCTATTATGCAAGAATATCAAGATGTGTTCTCCAAGGAAGTAGCCCAGGATTTGCCACCATCAAGAGGGATTGAGTACCAAATTGATTTTATTCCTAGAGCCTCCATTCGTAATTGGTCAACATATAGGACCAATCCTAAAGAGGCTAAGGAAAACCAAAGACAAGTGGAGGAGCTTATGGCAAAGGTCTTGAAGATTTGAAGTCGAATTCTTTTGAAGAGAGGGGGAATGATAAAAATTCAAGGGAACACTTAAGAGATTGATGAGAAAAAAATATTTCCACATTTTATTTCCTCTTATACTCTACCTCTTGAGATGTTAATCAAGTCTAATTTAGTGAATTGGCCTTGTTTTGTGATTTGGTCATGATTTGCTGCTTAATTGAATTAATTGCTTAACGTTGGATTTTTTACACTATTTTAGGTTTTGGACTATAACTTGAGGTCTAGTAGTTAGATAAGGTCAATCTTTATATGGTTAGAAATCTAATAGAAAGCTCTACAACTTTCATGTTGAAGTCAAAGCCTGGTTCTACCATGTGCTGTCTTGAAATCTACCATCAATTTGCCCTATTGTTTCTATCTAAGTTGGCCTTGTCACAATGTTTGGATTATAACTGAAGCTTCAATGGGTCAAATGAGGTAAAACCAAAGGCTAGATGTCTCTGAGGTCCAACATAATGATGCCAAGCTTTAAAATTAGTGAAACCACATAGTTTTGAAGTATAATATAGAGGTTGAAGTGAAACTAGCTTTTTTACTCTGCATAAGAATGGGTTTGTGTTTGGATTCTTTGTAATAGCTTAGGCTTATGTTTTGTAGCTGTTTTGTTTTGGTATTTTTGGTGGGCTTGTTTAGGACATTAACCTAGCCTATTTTAAGGAAGTAAGAGCTATTAGGGAAGGCTTGTTTCCCTCCTCATTCAAATTTGATTAATTTAGAATTTGGCGGGTGTTTCTTCTTGTGAGAGTTCCTCTCCTAGGTTTCTTGATGGAACTTGAGACTTATAAAAGAGGTTACTCTTTATGGCATCTAAAATCATTACTTATCACTCTCCTTCTTTTTGTATATAATGTGGCCTGAATATCCCTCTTTTTATTTTCAATTTTGATGCTGAATTAGAGAAGGTTCATAGGCATTTCCATGGGAGATCACATTGAGCTTAAGATTCAAAATTTTCAATTTTAGCCTCCAATGCATCAAATTAATTATGTTTCTTGCTCTCTTCATCATTACTAACTAGTCCTCCAAATTTTTTTTCTTCAAAATATCTGGCCAATATTAAAGTCCTGCTGGCTTTTCATTTTAATCCCTAATTTTGCTAAAAGTACAATTTTTATGTCTTTAAATATTTCCTAATAGTTTCTTCTCATTTGTCCTAAGGTCATGCTAAAATCTCTGAATCACTTACACTTAGCCAATTCATATCTAAAAATGATATTTTTAAGTAATTTAATTTGAAAATATAAAAATAATGTTTCATAATAACGTTTAAAATTCATGTGATCTGAAAATCTTTGAAATATGAAATCATGAATGAATGAGATTGTGTTTGATGAAAACATGCATAGTTGTATCTCTAAGAATATACAACTAGAACATAGTTTTCTTCCATTCTAAGTCATAAGCTAACTCTACCCATATATACATTCAATAAATCAAACATAACACATATCATTCATCAATCATATTCCTATTCTCTAGTTTAATCTAATTCCTTGTTAATTCTTCTTTGTCTATTCATGTACCTCATGTCATGTAACATAATCATCTTTAGGTCCCATCCTAGTTCTATTCATAATGCTAATATATTACATGTAACATGATTCGATCATTCTTACATAATCATTGTCCTCTAAATCTAATTAGTATTAACTTATATATATTTAGGTCTAATTTTGTCACTTCTTATCATAGAGAAAATGTTTGGTTGATTTTCAGATAATATCTTTGTATACAAAAAGGAAGCTAGAGGGTAGAAATTCACATTCACTTGTCTAGAGGGAATCCTAATTCCTTTGGCCCTAGGCCTAATTTGCATCATGGCAATTATCTTGTGACCTAAGCAAAATTTACTAAACAAAATTTAATAAAATGCAAATATAAGATGATATAAACTATTTTTTTTTTTTAGTTTGATCAAATCACCTTTCACTTTTTAATTGAGAGTGCATTAGGATTTCTTCCTAACAGGGTTTTAGCTTTTTATAACTATTTGACTGCATTACAATTCTGTCTCCTCAAATCTCACATGTCATGTTTTGTCAGGCTTGGCACTAGTAAGTAGATTAGATGTAGTGAATAGGTTGATTAGTCAATCCACCCTCGGGAACTGACTTTTTGGCCTTCAAGCTAGTCTATTAGACCATGTTCGAGCCCAATCAAGTTAATTGTAGGGGTTGTTACATCAAACTTGGCTTATTTGCAACATGAGTAACATAATTCAACTCATATATTGTTCTTTTGTCTCATGAGCTTGGCTTATCAAATCAAAATTTGAATCATCATGTGAGCCACTCATGAGATAGCTTGATTTATTGCTAGCCTTTAACATGATCATCATTGATATTTTCATAGAAACAATTAGTGATACGTGCTCCAAGGTGAAAATCTCCAATTATTAGCATAGCTCAATTGTATGCGCCCTGAATTATAATGGCTCAACGATCATAGAGAACATGATAATGACTAGTATAGTTGTTTTCATGATCAATAAGATTGACAAGAGCATAGCTAGGATAATGCTCAGGGCATATGACCTTTTAAAGATAGATCGAAAGAGTTCAGGAATGAAAGTTTTGAAAGTTCCTAGTTTGATGGTCATTACTTGAGTGATCGGAGTCGCAAGGTCAAACACTTAAAGAATTGTCATCGATATGATCAATAATGTCATGATCATGTCTTCATCCATGAAATCATGAGAGTACTAGTGCCTTAGACTTTCAAAGCACTAACTAATTTATAGTCCTACCATAGTACGACTAATCCATAAGAGCATATAGAAGCATTCTATGCAGTAGTGCTAGACATAATAATGTGTACAGCTTTCTCAACAACTTTGAAAAAATTCTAACTTTGATGGTTCATAAGCTTAAAACCTAATTTCATTGCTAAATTCCAACATCTAACCAATCAATTCATGGCTAATTTTGCTATATCAAGAACTCATAAGAAGACTAATGCTTCCTTAACAATTATGAAGAAAGGAATAAATGAATCATTGAAGAAATACCTTATCCAAATGAATCAAGTCAAAGATCAAAAACTTACAAGAAATAGTAGTAGTACACTTTATTTTCATTGGACTTTGATTAAGAGGTTTTTTGAAAATCTTTTACTATAAAGATGACAAAGAATTTGACAAATTCGCTTGCTTCATCGACCAAATTCATAAATGTAGAATAAGTTAAATAGGCAAAAAGACAAGGAGAAAAGGGAATGAAGATCAACATAAGAATGGCAATAGTGATCGAAAAGACAAATTTGTACCAAAACCATGCTTCAATGACTATACTCCCATAAACACTGCCATAAAGAAATAATGGATCATGTAAAGGCAGTCAAACTAATAAAGTTCCCTATACAAAAGAATCAAAAACCACCACCCCAAGGGCAAAATAAATACTACAAGTTTCATAAGCACTAGAGTCATAATTGTCAAGTGGTTCTAGTCCAGTCTGAAACCATGGTCAAACCTATCAAGTGGTTCCATTTTAGTTTGAATTTTAAGTTCTAACATAACTTAGTCTTAGTTCTGTATTGATTTAACCACTCCATTTCTATTTAACTTTAGGGGCGTTATAATCAGGCTAACTTATTTGACTATATATGTATACATATTACATATATGGTCATTTATATTTTATGATTTTAACCCTAGTATTTTGTTCTCAACTAATGCTTTTAATTTTATTTGATGAAATTAGACACCAAATTGTGTTCAATGCACCATTTATTCAACCAATTTATTATTGTATTTTTTTACTAAGAGGCTTGTTTGTAGTTTATTATGTCTTGACTTACAAGTTCATGTATAACTTATTTAGATTTTAATCCTTAGTGCTAAATAGACCAACAAGCTAAGCTAGGCCATAGGCCAAGCTCAGGCCAGAAAAATTTTCAAAATAGACTTGCCTATTTATGTTAAAGCCTGACTTGACCTGACTTGTTTCCAACCCTAAAACTGACCTATCAACACTACTTTTTTGTCCTATTATTTTATTAAATTACAAAAAATAAGAACAAAATAATGGTTATTTTCTCTTTTATGGCCTTTTAAAAAGCAATTTTATTTCTAATCAATAGTTTTATAACTTTTCTCTTTGAAAAATTGTATTCATTCACAATCCACAATGTCAAGTGATCCTCCCATAATGAGTTTCAACATAAATCTTTGAAGAATAGACTTAACTTAGTTATTGCATTCCAAATGGTATCCAGCAAAGCTCTGAAGGTAATTGGCATCACTCATTCTATGAATACATGACAATCATGACTCTTCATCCTAAACAATTTACCCTCTCTCATGTTAACACATCTTGACAAGTTTGAAGCATAGTTGTTAAGAAGTTTCAACCATTTAGCCTATTCACACATTGCACCCTTTTGTTCCATATTGAAGATGCATTGTGCCATTGGCTTGATTATCCTCCCATTAGCTCCATTGACAAATTCCAGTTCCTTACATTTACATAACTCTTTGATCTCCATTCTTGCATTTGCATTATCTTTTTTTGCCTTTAACATCCATCATAGTGTTGAATGCATTGTCAAACACATTCTTCTTAATATGTATTGCATCAAAGTTTTGACAAATTAAATTTATTTTCTAATAAGGCAGTTGTGGTACAACCCATGAGCCTTAGTTTGTATTGCTCAACCTTCATCTGTAACCTTTGGAATATTCATGATTTTTTCCCAAATTTCTTCACTTGACAATCTGGAAGACAGGGGCAGTTTTTCCACCTTATTTTTCTTGAAAGCATATTTATTCTTTCTATATTTGTGGGACGTTAACAATTAATGGTAGATGAAGAAAGAAGTCTTCCAACCATATTTCAAGGTGAAGGCCTTGGAGTTTTCCATACAAATTGAGCATGATAACTTGCCATGTATTTCCAACCAGACAACATTCTAAACATAGGAAAGCCATTGATAGTCCACAACAATGCATCCCTTAAATTGAAATTGTGTTTGAAAGAAATATTGTATGTTTGCACATCTTCATCCTATAACTTCTTAAGCTTATATTTTAGTGGCTACAAGTAAACAAAAATTTGGGTTAGATGGGCTAGGAATGATCAAAGTATGAAACATATACTCTTGTTTCATACACATCCATGGTAGGAGGTTGCAAGGGGGTTAGAATTACATGCCAACATGAGTATGTTTGACACAATTGGTTATAGAGAGTAAATCCATCAACACATAATCCTATTCATATGTTCTAGGTTTTGAGGGAAAATCAAGATAGGTGTGATCAAAGTGTTTCCATACTTTTCCATCCAAAGGGTGTGATAAAACTCCTTCCTCGTAAAGATTTTTGAAATGCCATGTCATTTTACTTGTTATGGACAATGATATGTATAGCTTTTGCAACTAGGGAGTGAAAGGCAAGTACCATAATTTTTTATTAGACACCTCCCAATATCTACCATGACTTGACCTCTTAGAAGTAAATCTTGCAACCTCACATAATAAGCATTGTCTTTCACCTATAAACTACTTGTGATATATCATGAATCTATTCACACAACAATCAATCTTCTGATACCCAAGGCTTAACTTTGAAACCATTTTTTTAGTTATATAGAAGTCTGCAACCATATCATTATCACTTGGCATGTACTTTCTTGTCAATTGAATAACCTTATTGAAGCATTGCTCTAGAATATTGTAATCAGACTTGATGTTTAACAATTTAACAATAAAGCTAAAACAATGTGACTACTATAACCCACACATAAAGGTTGTTGCCTAGTTACTAACACTAAGAAAAATGCAAGTTTCTGACATCCAAAACCTTTATAATTTTTTTGAAAACAAATGATTTCTGATGGATAATAAACATTGGAAAAACACTAGTTGAAATTTTTTTATGTCCTTTCCAACACTTTTAGCAGTCGAAAAATATGTGATGTAGCAATGCCATGTGGCATTTTCAATGCCCACCAATGTCAAAAAAAAAAAGAGGATGTTATAGCATACATATGCATCAATTTCGACTTATAAAGGTGTCAAAAATGATGATATGGATTGCCACATCATATTTTCTATTGCTCAGTGATGACAGAAGATTCAACAACAAGACACAGCCACATCATTGATTTTCAATTTGTCTAACATTTTCAAACATTGGAAGTAGTGATATGGCATGTCATGTCCTGATTTTGGATGTAAAACTATGTCAAAAAAGAGGTAAAAAATATTAAAGTGTAATGCCATATAATTATTTTTTATGTCCCTATGTGTTAAATGGATATTAGAAATAATGATGTTGATTGCCATATCAATGTTTCTAGTGTCCTTGTATGTCAGAAACTATAACGTGGCAAGAAAAATATTTAATTAAAAGACCTCTACACATGCACCTAATAATAACAATAGCAACAACATCTCATTTGTAAAAAAATCCACAATAGTAACCTGATCAAATTATTACATTCAAGATTTAAAGAGTTTCAAATATTCTTCACGTTATAAAATGTCACAATGACTTATGAAAAATGCCATAAATTGTCCTTATCCTCTTCTTCCTACTCCTCAATAGTATCATCATTTGTGGGGATTTGAGCTTGTGGCTGAGTCTGTGATGGAGCTCCAAGATACTGTGGCTATACAACTAGATGTGATGGTTACATCCAAGAATATGATGGAGTCGACTATTGTCTTGGAGGAGGTTGCATCCATGGATAATAATATGAATGAGGCATGTGAAAGAAGGATGAAGCATTAGAGATAGTATCCATGGTGTATAAGGCATAGAAGGCTACTATATAGGTGATGGTTGGCAAAGTCCAAAATCTTGTATTAAGTAATTCACACTCTCCTCTGAAGCATCCATGTTTTTTTCCATGTCAATTTGTCTCTATGAAGAAGAAGAGCTTCTAGTGTGATGCACTACTGACCACATTGTGTGTGTTTATAATCCCATCCCATAAACTTAACCCCCTTTTTTTCTCCTACAACTTGCCTTCACAACTAAGGATTAGATGACATAGAGATTGCAATGTTTGGATCACCACTACTCCCTTCATTGATGCATGAGTGGACAACAATCTTTCCTTTTCTTCACTAAAAGAATCTTGAAAAGGAAAATGGAATATGAAAAAGAAGCCTAAGAACTTACATAAGCTAAAAGCAAAGTGAAATTATTTAAACTTAGCTAAGTAAATAACTTACTTATTTTTTAGCAGCATAAAGGTCCACCCATTCCCTTACATTCTTCTTCTTCTTGTGTAAGCTAAGAAACACGTGAGGAAAGTGGGCCTTCATTCTAGTTTGTTTTTCCTATTTTGCACATATTTAACATTGTAAACAACTTGAAACACTTATACATAATCAAATCAAAGTACAAATATAAAGTTGCTTCATCACTAATATAAAACCTCTACAATGAAGAGATGCACCTGGATTTACATCTTGATTCTTCTTATTCTATTCCTATAGCTTCTTAAAATCTATATTGTTCTAGTGAGCTAATAGATTTCCCTAGACAAAATCATTAATCCAATTAGGTTTTTTTATTTTATTTTTTTAGCCTCATTGAATGCACATGACAACATTCTTGACCCTTGATGGTTAAAAGACTTCCACAACGCTAAATGATTGGCAAGAGTCCATTTGTAGTACTTCTATAAATTAAAACCATACATGTGAGTCAAAAATGAAAAAAAAAATATATTAAAGGATACAATTATATAAAAGCATATAAGAAACAATAGATACTAAAATTTGAAAGTAAGTGTGAAATATAAAAAATTCCCTCTCAAACCTCATCCTTTGTGTCTCTTGTAGAATGCTTGTCCAATTCAGTCATGTTTTATTAAACTTTGTCCGCACAATCTCCTTGATTTTATGCATGAACTCTTCTACAGGAAAAAACCTTTAGAAAGTTTTAAAATATCATAATATGAATAGTCTAAAATTATTTATTAACATAAATATTTAAATAAAACTTTAAATACTCACGTTTCACTAGGCATTAGGATTATGTTTTCATTGGGCTTGAAAGTACACCACTGATAGCCTACTTTAATGCTAGTCAAGGTTATCTGAGTGGAAATAGATTGAAAGGCATATGCGTGAGGTGATTGGTGAGAAGGCTTTGTAGAAGGCCCTATAAGAGAATGCTAGGTGGAAGACACCATAAGATAAGGCTGGGAGGAAGCACCATACCAAAAGGAGACTATATGGGACATGCTATACAAAGATCAAGGGACTTGTATGAGGTGCCATACTGGGAGGGGACTGGGTGAAAGATGCCATACTAAGAAGGAACCAGGTGGGAGGTGCCATATTAGTAAGGGGTTAGATGGGTAGCACCATACTGGGAAGGGGGTGAGTGGGAAACACCATACTAGGAGTAGGCATAAGCATGTAAGCTGATAAGGAACTACCATCAGATTGTAACCTAGCTGGGGGTGGTCTAATAAGGATGATGGGTTGGAAAGATTCTTTTTTTGACTTTGGTTTCACCTTTTCTTAATGCCATCTATATTAAATGAAATTAATATAAAAAAAATTCATATAAAAAACATAGATATATATATATATATATATATGAAACATAAAAAATGCAAGCAAATATGATATAAATGCATTCAATTAAATATGTAGCTTGTCAATCAGAATTAATGTAATTTTATTTAATCAACTTTATTGCTATTTTCTATTGAATCATTTGAATCTGTATAGTTAGGTTCTTTTTTCTTCATTTCCCAATTCTTCATCTTTTTCCACAATATCATCTACTAAAGTAGGAGGCTCAACTTCCTCTAGTCCCCTATTGATGTCATGTACACTATCAATACGCTCTAACTCAAGTATTAGACAAATAATGAATGCTACCTCGTTTTGATAAGCACCTTCCAATGTAATAATGTTTTCAACCATACCTATTGGCTTAGTTTTAATTACAACCCACCAATTATGCTTCTTTCTTATTAATTTCAAATAAGATGCATAATATACCTATGTTGCTTGGTGTGCATATATGAATGAATCATATTTTGAGTATTTTCTATTATGCTTCACTTACATTATTCCATACTCTTTGTAAATCTTCATTCCATGATCAATCACAAAATCAAGCCATTCACATGCAAATACACTACAAAAAAAAGGAATTTGGCAACTGAAAATAGTGACCAAAATGTTTTGATTGCTAATTGTGATCGAATTGCAACTACTTTGCGACTGATTGGCTAAGAAAAAAATTTGAAAATTTTTTATGGTTTAGCAACCGAATATTTCGATGGCTAAAATTTTGTTCGCTATTCGATCGCTGTGTAGTAGTAAATAGTGAAAATTTTAAATTTTTTTGGGAAAAGCTTTTGCGATCGAATATTTCGATAGCCATATTAGGTCTTGAACCTTTAGCAACCAAATTTTTCAGTCACAATTTGCAATATGGAATGGAGGACTAAAATGAAAAACTTTTTCAGGGACTAAATTGAAAGATTATTCACATTGGTGGGTAGGTTTTGAATTAATACAAAGTATGGGGCCAATTTGAAAATATTGGGGAAACCGGCCCAATAGGTAGCCGATCACCCCCTCTTTTTCCTATCTTCTCTAGAAGCTTTGCCCAATTTTTACCCTAATTTTTTTCGGCTTATTCCTCTTTCTCTCTCTCTAGATGTTTTCTTCTTCGCATCAACCTCCTTTCGATCGGTCGAACTTCAGCAAGTTTGACAAGCTCCTTCCTCTTTCAGCCTCCTTCTCTCTTCACGCGGAGCTTTGGAAATAGCTGGTGTGTTGGAGAGAAGTGGCTAGAGGTTCTTGTGGGTGGTGAAGAACCCACCATCTAAGTAAAGCCAGAACCTTGTTGCGTCATCCCAAGAGGACCCAGATTTGAACTCTTTGTTATCGGAGGATTTCATGGATCAGACTAGAGAGAGAGGGCTAGTGGTGAAGAAATGGGCTCCACAGGTGGTGGTGCTAAGCCATGTGTTGGTGGCTGGGTTTGTGAGTCATTGTGGATAGAACTCGGTGCTTGAAGCAGTGTGCAGTGGAGTACCTATAATTGCTTGGCTGTTATATGTAGAGCAAAGATTCAACAGGGTGGTGTTGGTGGAGGGAATGAAGATTGCACTATGGATGCACAAGTCAGAATCTGGCTTACCACAACCAACATCTCTCCCAAGACCTCCCTCTCTACCATTTCACTTACCAATAGTAGCAGAAGAACCAGGCTCTTTCTGATAACTCGTTGCAGACCATATTGCCCAATGACTCGGCCACCAAGTCCGGCTTCGATCCCTACCACCAACACCCTCTTCAAACCATAACCAATTGGCTCAACAATGCCATCCTCCGCACCCAGTACAGCGACAAAACTAACAACGACGCTGCCAACAATGGTGGCACCAATTTCCTTAACCTCTATACGGTCGCCTCCGACTCCACCGAACCTATTTCCTAATCTTCCAGCCAATGGCTAGCTCGCTCGATCCTCCACCACAACCACAGTGAGGTCATCGACAATGTCACCGCCTCGGACTCCATCATCGTCGGCACCACCTTATCCCATAAATCTATCAATTTAAAAGCCAACAGCGATAATCTCAATAACAAGGGCGACACGATGGTCGTGGACAACAGTGGTGGTGCCGATGAGGGGTTAATAAACTGGCAAAATGCTCGGTGCAAGGCAGAGATTCTGGCACACCCGTTGTATGAATAGCTACTGTCGACCCACGTAGCGTGCTTACGAATCGCCACATCGGTTGACTAGCTGCCAAGGATCGATGCTTAGCTTGCACAGTCACAGAATGTGGTGACTAAGTACTCGGCTTTGGGAAATGGGACTCAAACTATGGTCAGAGATGATAAGGAACTTGATCAATTCATGGTAATTTTTTCAATTTTTTTTGCACTTATTTGATTTTTTTTCTTCATTGCTAAAAGGATTGACCTTTGTTTTGTGGGGATTATTTAAAATTTTATGGTTTCCCTTCTTCTTGGTTTTGCCGTTTGCGTGTCAATTAATGGGTAGAGTGCATTACAAATTCAAGCCAAAGGAAAATTATTGGTTCTACGGGTATGTATGTGGTGATTTTTCCAACTATAAGGTTCCTTGTTTAAATCTTAATTTGAATAATCTTGGTTTAGGGATTTCATCGATTGTCTTTTTAGATGATTAAAGACTTGATGAGGAGGCTGATCCTTGTGTTAAGATATTTATTATCAGTAATAGAGAAACAAAGGAGTTCAGAGTAATGGATTTTTCCAATTATTGTCTGGAAAATTTGTGAAAACAAATCAAAATTTGGTTGTCCACTAATTGGATGGATAGAGAGGAAATAATTGGAAAGCCTTGAGTTGGAATTTGACTCAGAATTGCAAAAGCATACACACTTCAACTTTTTTTTTTTTTTGGAAAACTGGATTTACACAGGAGTCATTGTTCATAAAACTAGGATGAGTTTTAGGCAGCTTGGCTTTCTTGTTTTCTATATCTTTTCCTTTTTGCCAATTTCTTCTATAAGCCTTCTAGGATTCATCATAGATTGATTCTAGAAGGTTTTAATTACAAGGACGAGCTAATTTGAATGAGCATGTGACATGTACTATGCATTTCTTGATTATCATATGGAAACCTGCCCATATACTCCAATTATGACAGACAAAGTCATACGACACATAGAAAGTTTGTATACTTATGATGCTTTCTTCATTCTGCAGTCGCACTATTTTTTGTTGCTCTGTTCCTTCAAAGAACAGCTGCAACAACATATGAAGGTCCATGCAATGGAAGTAGTAATGGCTTGCTAGGAAATAGAACAATCTTTCCAAAGTCTAACGGGTGCTTAACTACTTCAATCTTACTTCATTATTTGCAAGGTCTTGAATATTTTTAATTAGCTTGTAATCTTCTGTCTGCTTCTTATATTTGAGTATTATTCTCTGCAGTTTCTTAGTATAATTGAGGAATTGATTCAATTCCTTCAAAGTTTAAGAGACTTAATCACAGACAACATTAAAACTAAATATACAAGTAAATAGTCCAGCTACTAAAGCCATGAATTAAGAGATTAGAATGAATTATGAAGTAAGTCTTACTTTACATTGCTTGTTTGTTTTTCAAACAATCAAGAATATCTTCATCAGAATTATGAAGTATAATTAGAC
>JANHAO010007049.1:0-20600 GCA_026873985.1 Saraca asoca
GGATTATGAAAGAGCTATTCTAAGAAATACAAGCCTTTCTAATGGATTTCATGTAATCAATTTGTAAATTAACTTTTGGTCTTTGATAGGACTACTCTGTAAACATTTGAAACTCCTTCAATAGAAATAATAGGGAATAAAGTAGTATATATATAGTGATTGGTGACATAATAATAATTACGTGTTAGTTTGTGTTTCGGATCGCCAATAGGATGAATATTAGATTAAGCCACTATGTGTTTGTTTTACTGCTGTGTATGCTTTGCTAGGCATATAGCCTACATTGCTTGTTTGTGAAACTTGTATGAATTAGTCTTGTAACCTGGCTGCTAGATAAAAAAATATTTGTTATATTATGGTTGTGATTGAGTTCTAGATGCCCAGTTAGTTGTTGGTGCCTAGTCTGGGCTACTGTATATCTATCTATTTATAATACAAGTTTTGATGGGCGTGTGGCCCTTGTTGTGTTAAGGCCTTGAGCCTAGGCATCCATATTATAGGGAAAATTCTGCTAGATTTTCGACAGAAATAGATGTGTGTTATGAAATCGTATACATAGTTAGGCTTGTAGGAGGTTTTCTACGGATGACTTTATACGCCGGTCATGGACCCCCTGGGTGGGTCGTGACACTTTATAGCCTTTAGTGCTAAAGATTTCTTTCTTTTGTCATCTATGTTCTTTTTCTACCTTTTCAATTCTAGCTCATGCTCTTTTAGATTTTCATAGAGCTCTTGTATAGTCAGCATACCCATCTTGAGTAATTCCTTTATGGTAGTCACCTTTGGTTGCCATTCTTTAGTAAAATATCTTTGAACTTTGTGTACCAAATCTGCATTTCAAATTTTCTTCCAAGTAAAAATAGTTTATTAGTTATAGCAGTAAACCTTTAAGTAAGATCTTTAATTGATTCACCCTTCTCCATCTTGAATATTACATACTCAAAAATTAACACATGTACTTTAGATGCCTTAACTTAAGCAGTTCCTATATGTGCTACTTCTAAGATGTCCCAAATCTATTTAGCAGTGACACAGTTTGAAATTCTCTCCTGTTCATTAGGGGACAGAGAGTTGGAGATGATTCATTTGACCTTAGAGGCAAAGAGGTATCTTTTTCTCTCCTCTTCAATCCATAAAGAGTTAGCTTTGGGTTGTAAAATCCCATTTATAAGGGTTTAGGGGTGGATCATAACCATCTTCTACAAGTTCACACATATCAATATCAGTTGCTTTAATAAAGTCTTTGATCTTTTGCTTACAATAGGTATAGTGATGTCCATTAAAACTAAGGGGTTTGTATAAAGAAGGACATTTAGGAAACAATGTAAAAGTAGAATCCATTTTCTTTTTAAAAACAAGAGAGTATTGAGAGCCAAAAGCTCTAATACCAACTGTAGGTCCCAAAAAAAATATATATTAAGAGTCATAAAAACAATCTTACATTTTTTACGTTTGTAAATTGTGTACTTTCTTTGAAAAATAAATTGGATACTTTTTGAATTGTAAAAGTAGAAGTTTTAATAAAAATAACTTTTTGTATTTAGATTTGGAAGCTAATTGGATAATTAAGATCTCAATTGGAGTGACTCATTGGATTTTGAATATTAGAGTTAATTAAGCAAATGAGATAAATTATATGAGACTGTAGTTAATCTTTCAATTCAACAATCAAATAGTTTTAGTAGTTAAACATTTTTAGTATTGTAGAATTTCCAGCATAGCAGAAAACAATTATGCAATAAAGTTAAATTGCAAAATATAAAGAATATTAAAGAACATTGAAAACATTGCAATTTTTAAAGTGGTTCAACTTTAACTAAAACCACAATTAAAGTCCACATCCACTGGATCAATCCTCAACCAGATGACCTCTTTTATTAACTACAACAAGATTTTAATTGGACTCTTGAATAGTCAGTTCATATAATAAGATTTACATTGGGTTCTTGTAAAACTTAAAACACAAGAATTAAACTGGGCTCTTGCTAACCTAGATACAACAATTCTTTTATCTCATCAGACTATGATTAACCTCATAACCTAGAGATGCACAAAGAATTCAATATACCTTCAACTAACTATAATCAACCTTATAACCAAAGAAGATGCAAAGGGAAGATTAACCTCTTTCTTTATATCTCCAATTTCTACCAACCTAGAAATTGCAATAGAAAACAAGAAATAGGTAAAGAAATACAATACCCAAATTTGAAATGAAGATCTCAAAATATTTAATTGTGAATTCTCTTCAAACTGGATAAAGATCCTTGAATTGATCAGATATGTTAAGGTAGTAACAAATCTTGTTAAGCTCAAATAGCTTTGAGATTTTTACTCTTAAAGAAGTGTTTTTGTTATGAAAACTGTCAAGTTTGAAAAGGGTTAGGGGTATTTATAGTTGCTATAATCGACAATTGAAAAATAACTAATTTACAGTCCTTGAATCAATTCATGAATCGATTCGTAGCATTTACCAACTAATGAATCGATTTATAAATCGATTCATCTTATGAATATCATAACAATTGTTCATGACTAAATCGATTGATGAATTGAATCATAATATATTGTAAAAGGTAGTGAATCGATTCAGGAAAAATTCCTAACCTTCAGTAAAAATATTTTTCAAAACTTTTCTTCATGAATCGATTGCTAAATTGATTCAAATAGTTTTCACAAGTTCTTCAACATGAATTGATTCATGAATCGATTCACACAGTGTAAAATGGTTTTTATAAAACTTGCACTTGTGAATAATTATTTAAAAATTTTGTTTGAAAAATATTTGATTTTAAATCACTTCAAGAGATTTATTGCTACCTCAATTTATCAGTTCTAAGAATTTTATTTGTATCAAGTTTGATTAGAATTTCACTTACAAAAGATTCTATAAAAGATAAAATAATTGTTAAATGTAGTTGTAGATCTCTTGAATCATATGCACTTTGATCCTGCAAAATAAATAATAACCACTAAAGAATATTATAAGACTTAAATTATTTTCAACATCAAAACCAAATAGGGAAAGATAACAAAGCAATCAAATGCTAATAATCTCCTTAGCTAAGTTAATAAAGCTAACAATCTTAAAAATGATAACACATTATTCTTATCGCGAGTGCCCACTTCCTTTACAAGTCCCAACCCTTTTATCCATGCTTAGTACTTTGTTTGGTTGTTTTTTGCATTGAAACTGAACTTTAACAAATGTTTAAGGACTAGGTTGTTAGAGCCTTCCAAGATCATGCCTACTCCATTTCCCTTACTATTCGATGATTCATCAATGTAGAGGACCCATCATAGGTCATATTTTTCAGCTTCTTCAACCCTAGTCATTTCAACCACAAAGTATGCTAGCATTCATGCTTTATATATAAGCCCATACTCAAAGAGCGCCATTGTCCATGTTATAAGTTAACAATGAACTCAGGCTTATACAACACTTGTTTGATAGGGGCATTTGTTTAAATGATAATTTGATGGTTTTGGAAGCGTGGCTTTAACTTTTTGAATGCTAAGAGTAAGGCAAAAGCTAATTTTTCCGTATTTTGATATCTAAGTTTTGCCCTATGAAATGTTTGACTTGTGAAGTAAATAGACTTTTGTTCTCCATTGTTTTCGCGAATGAGCACTAAACTAACTACTCTTTCTGCCACTGCTAAGTATAAATTAGTGCTTCCCTGGGCTCTAGTTAAGAAAGTATAGGTGGTGTGGCTTAGTATTCTTTTAACTTTTTGAAAGCTTTTTCACATTCGTTACTCCATATAAAGTTTTTAGCATTCTTAAGCAAATTAAAGAAGAAACATGTTTGTTAGCTATCCTGAACATGAAGCATGTAAAGGTAGCAATTCTACCATTCAGCACCTAGACTTCCTTAATGCTCATTGGGCTTTTCATGTTGATGATTACTTAGCATTTGGATGGATTTGCCTTGATTCCTTGCTTGATAAGCATGAACCTGAGGAATTTTCCTACTCTTACACCGAATATGCATTTCTTAAGATTCAACCCCATCTAGTTATTTCTTAGGACACTAAACATTTCCTCCAAATTCACCCAGTGTTGGCTTATACTATTTGATTTAATTAATATGTTAACCATATATACCTTCATGTTTCACCCTATCTATTCTATGAAGATTTTGTTCATCATTCCCTAATAGGTTACTCATGCATTCTTGATATTGAATGACATTACTATGTAAAAATACAAACCTTGTTTTGTTACCAATGTTGTCTTGTCCTCATTATCAGGGTGCATCCTTAGCTAATTTTACCCTATAAATGTGTCTTCAAAGTTGAAAGCATTATCAACCATCTAATTGATATTGGTAGTGGAAAAAAGGTCTTTTGGGCATACTTCATTGAGATCCATGAAATTAACACATATTTGCCACCCTCTATTAGCTTTTTGACTATGGCTACATTCACCAGCCATATTGTGTAAAAGACTTCACAAATAAAACCATCCTATAGTAGTTTTTCCACTTCTTCCTTCATGACTTGTTGTCATTCTACATTGTGATTTCTCTTTTTCTAATAGATAGGCTTTATGCTGGGATTGATTGATAGCTTGTGGCATGCTATGCTAGGATTGATCCTGTGTATGTCCACAAGCAGCCAAGCAAAAATTTCAATATACTCTTTGAACAACTTGATCAACCATGCCTTGTTCTTTATGGAGAGATCTACTTCAATATTAATTGTTCTTTAATCATTTTCTCTGAAAATGTGGATTTCCTCTAGATTTGATCCAGGCTTTGGTCAACATATATTATCCTTCATCACATACAGTAATGTTAAATCTACCATTTGACATTCATTGTTAGGCAGACTAATGACTACTTGTTTTGTCTCGCTCGTGCATCTCCACTTTTGCTTTTGGCCAAATTGGCCATATAACACTTCAAGCTACCTGATGATCAACCTAAACTGCTCCTATTATGCCTATAGCAAGGAACTTCATCATCAAGTGAGGTGTAGAAATGATCACCCTTGTTTGGCTTAAAGAAGGTCAACCAAGAGTCACATTATATACATTATTCAGTTTAACCACAATTAAGAAATTCACATCAATACTCTTCATCAGTGGCTTGGTGCCCATGGTTATCCTTAAAGTGACTGTTCCTTCAATTTGTACATGTCCTCCTATAAAATCGATCAAACCACCCTTATAAGGCTTATATAAGTTCTTTGGAATATTTAGAGTATCGACAACATGTAAATAAATAATGGTCATGGGACTTCTCTGATTAATAAGGATCCATTTAACCAAAATGTTGTGAATCAAGGTTGAGATCACCATAGTCTTGATTGATGTTTCAAAAATCTTTTTCTGTATAGTAGTTAGGCTCATAATGCTCTAATTTTCTCTTTCTTTTAACTACCATTATAGACTGAAGGTGTTTTTCCTAGCATTACTAGAGGTTCTTCTACTAGCAAAAGCTCCTGCTATGGTTTCACTTGTTCCTAGGACTGGGGACTCTTCTTATATATGATTGTAATCCGATTAGCTATTTCTTGATAAGCAGTCTTACTCCTTTCCATTCATTTTTTCCTAATCATCATATCCTTTCAAGACATTTTTGTATTTAGAGAGATGACCTCACTGTATTAGTGCTTCAATTTCATCCTTCAATGTGGCACATTCATTAATGTGATGACTATAGTCATGGTGAAACTTCTAATACATGGATTTGTCAGCTAGAGAGAATTTTCTTCACTTTTAAAGTGGGAATTTCATCAACTCTGCTTCTTAGACATCTTGGAGATATAGCTGATTGGTGCATTTGGTAGCTTATAATTTTTATATCGTCCTTATGATCAGATTCACTTGCACTCATGTCTTTTGTCCCTTGGTTTTATGCTTTCTAACTAACTCTACTTGACTTGCCTCTGAGTAAGCTCCACTTGTTCCATGTTTATATACTTTTCTATTTAAGGCAACAATCCAAACAAGGATAAAGCTAGGTGTTTTACCAAGGACAAAAGGAAATGGCCCGATCACAATCCTCAGCTGATCTAATGCACTACCATTCCTTCATTTAGGTCATTGATCTCCAAGGCTAAGGTGTTGAAGCAAGAGAGGTATTCCTTTAAGATATCATGCTGACCTTACTGGAAGTAAACTTCAGGGTGGCTGACATTTTCTTAAGAGCTCAGCACGTGGCAAAATGTGTTAAGAGCACCTTGGCTAACTACTGGAAACTGCCAAGTGACTAGCAAGGCAAGGTCATGAACCACCTTATCTATGTCATTTTCAACATTGTCAAGAAAGTGCAACACATGATAGTATCTAGGGCTCTAAATAGTGACATGGATGCCTAAAAAGTTTCTAAGTGCTCATGTAGGTTTGTTGCTTTATTGTAAGATTCTATATGGGTCGGTAATTTGAAGTGGGCGGGTAGCGAAGTAACCATTATGGTTAGCATGAATAGATGGTTGTCTTTGTGGTAAGAGAAAGGTTGACAGAAACCTTGTGTTTGGCTCTGGGTGAGATCAATGGTTAGGCTTAGTGGGTTATATTCTTTGTGAACATGATCGATGTGATTTTCTTGGTTATAGGTTAGGTCATACGAATTTGGTTAGATTGGTTGATATTCTGGGGAATTTGTATCTAGAGGCCTTGCATTTGAGGATTTTAAAGGTTTTGTATCTGGGTGGTCATTGGGTTCATCGGATTATGGACGATTGGGACTTAAAGGGTTGGCTAGTGAAACTACCATCCTTAAGATGGGTTGTGTGGTAGGATAACTGAAGGATGCTGTAAATGGATGATAAGGGCTTGGCCTCAAACTTGGTTATTCTCCATGAGGATAGGGCTCACAACTTAAAGCTAATGCATATGTTCTGGTCTAAGTGGTGGCAAATGGAGGACTACTCAAGCTTATGCATGATGGAGAGATTTTAGTTCTACTTGCAGTTGTCAAACTTGTTTAGCCAAAGTATCACCCTTAAGCTTAGTGGTTATCCTTTGAGCCTCTTCTGCCATTTGATCTCCGTTATGCTCTTCTCACTCTTTTTCATGGAGGTCTTTTGAAGAAAACAAGATCAGAACAAAATGAGAGTGAGATTGCATAGATAGTGGTGGCAAGGAAAGTCATAAACAATACCAAATGAAACTCTTCAACTAGAACTAGTCAGTAGCTAGAGAATGCTGGTGGTGAGAGTTGGTCCTGTGCAATGAATGGAATCAGTGGTGTATGACAGAAGTGGTCTGTCGAGCACACTTGGATGTTCAAGTTAGTTCCAAAAGTAGAGTTTCACTAGTGATTATATCATAAGTCAATGAATGGGTTATCTATTTGTTTTATATAAGTGTTAGCACACTATTAGCCTTAGCTTCTAATAAATTATGAGCATCCACATATGTATGGTATGCTTCTAGCGTGAGTGAGATTTTCGCCCTGTGCGCCTTGAGAAGATGTCATGCCTTCTATGTATGACTTCAAGCTTGATTACTTGCAAGTGCAATAGCATGCTACGGTTCATCATCTTAGGTTGTCTTGCTAGTCTTGGGCTTGCTCAATTGTTCCTTAGCCTAATCGACCAACCACAACCTAGAACAATGTCTTGGGCTATGTTAAAAGTAGGGAAAGAGGCTAGCATTGCTATATAGCCTTGTTAGTTAATTTTATTCCAACTTTACTTTGACTTCCTCTTTTCTATATAACTTTTAAAAGATTAACATAATTATGAAAAATTCTAATATACACCAAGTAAATCAAGATTCTTATTTTACTAAGATGTCAAAATATTGTAACTAGTTGCTCTTCAGTCTTGCAAAATTCTATTTCGATATCACCTTTTTCCACGGGCTCCAGAGTAAAGTGATGTCTAATTTCATTGTGCTTTATGCGGCTGTGAAATACTAAATTCTTTATCATAGCCATTATAGACATATGGTTACAATAAATTTTTGTTCACACCTTGAGGCTTTGTTAGAAGTCTAACAAAATTCTTCTTAACCAAACTACTTCTATTGCTACATTCGTTCTTGTCATGCTTCCTACAAAATGATTTTGGATTCCAAAAAAAATAATACCCACTTGTACTCTTACTATTATAGAATATAAATACAAAAATTAAAGAAAAAAAGGAGATATAAAGTGAAACTCCAGTATGATTTTTTTAGACAAGATTCACATGTATAGTATTATTAAATAAAATAAAATATATTTTTATATAATATTAATTTTTAATGCTTATAAATTCACATAGGCTAATGAATTAAACATTTTTAATTAGATTATTATTATTATTGTACTTCATAAATTTAACTTAAGTTATTAAGTGAATGAAAGTTAAAATAGAAATCATAAATTCAAATTTTATTAATGACTTTTTAGTAGGTCATAAAAATAAATGTTGTAAAATATAAGGTGGATTATTTTAGAAAATGGAAATGAATGTTAATTTTTAAGATCTATATATGTAACAAAATTATACAATATTTTCAATTGTAATTGCTATGATGTATAGTGATATATTCTATTTAAAGGTTATTTTTAAATCATTTTTGTAAGTTAATAAATTTTAAAAGATTTTATTTGTAGTATCATGTGATAATTTTTAAAAGAAGAAAAGAATTAAAAAAAAAACAAATGATATAATACAAGTAACTAACAATAAACGCTCTATCAATTTAAGAGAGAAAATTTGATTTAAATTTTTAGTTGTGGCCCATATCAAAACTTAAGGACTAAATATTGTTGAAAATAATTAATCCATAACATGATTCATCTAATCACATCCTATAACAAGTATATGTATATATATAATAATAAATCTACAATTGAACATGCACCTTGGAAATAATCTGTATCCATAGCCATAATACGTAATCTATATTAAGGATTACTTGTAAGAGAGAAGAAAGAACAAAGAAGAAACAAAAGGTGAATTCCTTTCTACCTTAGATGTTATCATTATGTTAGAATCTGTCATTTCAATGGGGCAACAACAGTAACATATATGTCACAACCCAATTTCCTGGCCATAACTGGTATGAATATCAATTTTATATTGAGAATCATCATCCTTTATCCTGTTTCCATTACCCATTTCTACTCATATTTATTTTAACATTTCTAAGCACATTTGCTCAAACTCAATTAATCAATTGAGAAATTATAAGCTTATAGAAAGAAAGATAGACACATTAGGAACAATATACATATTTTATACTGTACAAAGGCATTGTCTAACAAGCACATGCCTCTTAAAACATTTGTTCAACAATTTTTTTTTATCATGATCTCCAAAAGAACCTACACATTAACAACCCACTAATCCTAGAAGTCATCCTTTTAACCATCCCATGTCCCAACAAGGACAAAGGTAACCAAATAGTTAGATTAACCTATAACCTTCATGATACCAAGTATAGATTAAACTAACTAAGTCCTTGAGTACATTATGGCCATTTTATATACAAGTTTTCAAAAAAGTTAGCAAAATGTAAAAGAATATGGTTGAACCATTAGGGATCAAACCATCCTATGGCTATCAAAAGGAGGACATTCAAGGGTTCCAGGGGTACAATCTCTACCTCATGTAGCATCTCACAACCAACTAGATTAAGAATGACAATATAATGAAACTTAATTTGATACACCCCTAGAGGACTTTCTACGGTGGTTGTCTAGACATCAGCCACAATATCTATTAGATCATTATTCATTTTTACTTATCAATAGGAAGATTTGTGTTAATATCTTGAGAATTTGAAAAACAATCTATAGAAAAGTGAGTCTACGACTCAATGAAATAAATCCATACCTAACTTATGAATTTTTCAACAATAAACAATATATGTGCACATAATAGTGATATAGTCATATATGTATCAAGCTTAATAACCAATCATAAAATCCCAAAGAATAACCTTTGATTAGCATCATACTAGATTATCATTATCACACTAAGAATCATAAATGTCTTAAGGCCTCAAGCCTTCATCATTAATCATCACATTGTCAAATTTCATTGTATCACATTTTAGTATCTCACAAAATAGTAATAAAAATAAATCTCCTTATTACTCTGGTCTAGCCTTATTCCACACAAACCCAGCCTTATCCTTCGAGGTTCTACCTTATCCCTCATGCCATATCAGAATGCGCTAATCCGAGATCCAATTCATTTATCCCATCTCTTCACATCATTCTCATTTCACCATCACTATATATCATATGCCATCCCATGTCTCATAGAGATTCTCAAACTTTAAATAATATCAATACTCATAATAGTTGCATCAAAACATTCACATTCAATCACAATCTTAACCACATGAGTCATATTCTTTCATTACTACAACTATACACTCTTTGTCACATTATTATAACAACTATTAGGATTATTATCATAATGTCAATGCATAGAAAATTATTAGATTTATTGATATTGGCTTATAAGTTGCTCAGTTAAGATTTCTTAAGTATTATATTCAAATTAGCTAGAATTCATAGGAGATTAGACCAAAGGAAATAAGAAATGTCATAGAAAAAAGGAAGTTTGAGCTAAAAGAATGTAAAATTTTGAAGGTGCGATCAAAATCATAGGTATAATCGAGGATGAAATTCGAGTAGAATCGCAATTAAAATCATGAGGAATCAAAAAAGAAGGATTCGACTCAACTTAAGGAAATCCAATTCAAAATGTGAGTCTACTCATCAAAAATTGAAAACTTTTGGGAAGTATAACATATGCACGCGATCACAATCATGATTGGAATTGAAAAGTAGGGTAGGAAAGGTTGATTTGACTCATAAGAAACTAGTTAAATTTTTTATTCGAATCATAAGACACACAATGCAACTTGATTCCTATGAGCATGATCACAGGGTCAGTGTGAAAATGGTGATTTGACTCTTGAATTTTGGAAATGTAGAAGAACAATAGAAGACAGGGGAAACAACTTCCAATCTTACACTAAATCATAGGAGTTCAACTCAACATATTTTAAGGACTTAAACACACATAAAACCTAGCTTTTCGAATAGAAAACCAACCATTATATCAACAAGGCCATTCAAACTCAAACTTTATCATGCAATCACCAAAACCCATTTTCTTCAACTTACACCCATAATTAGAGGATCACAATCAATAAAAACACTATAATCCAAAAGAAAGCGCAAGAACTTTTGTTGGAATAGTTTTATTCTTTTGTTTCTAGCCTTAGGTGAGTGATTCTTACCTATCTTATGAATTATAAAGTGATTATTTGATTGTAATCCACTGAATGTTTGTGTAAGTTGAAAAAAAAATGGGTATTTTTTATTGTATAGCAAAGTTCGAGTTTGATTGGACTTGTTGATATAAATTTGATTTTATGTCCAAAAAAGTTGGGTTTTAACTTTTAAGTTTGTTTAAGCTTTTAAAACAATGGCATACTGAACCTATATGATTTGGTGAAAAATTGGATAATATTTCCCCTATTTTAGCTATTGTTCCTCTACAATTGTAGAGCTCACAAGTCGAATTGCAATATTTACATTGACCTTATGATTATGCTTATAGCAATCATATAACATTATGTCTTGCGATTCGAATAAGAAATTTAACTTATTTCTCACAATTCGAATCGAACTTCCTTTACTCTATTTTACGATTCCAATTGCAATTTTGATTGTGTGCATAATTTGGCTTCTTGAAAATCTACAATTTTAGATGGGCAGACTCACATTTTGCACTGAATCCTTATGAATTGAATCAAAACCTTCTCATTTGAATATGCAATTTTAATCACAACTTTACTTGAATTTCAACAGCGATCATACTCATAATTCTGATCACACCTCCAGATTTAGACACTTCATTTAGCTTAAATTCATTTCTCTCTTAGACAATTATCATCTCCTTGACATAACCTTATATAGACCTCAACCAATTCCTAATATGTTGGTCAATAAGTTTTGAATGAGCAAATCATAACCTAATATCAATCAATCTATTAATTCTGTGTATATATATATCTATATTGAAGCTATGGCAACAACCCTAAATGTTATGATGATAATGTGAACTATGTGACATAATTGTTATCAGATACGATACTATTTGAAACCTTGAAATTTCCCCATGAAACATGGGATGATGAATGATGATACTGAGATGTAATTGATATGATGAGATAAGGCATATGAACTAGATCTCAGATTGATGCATTCTGATATGGAGCAAGGGCTAAGGTAGAACCTAGAGGGATAAAGCAGGCCATTATGTATTGTCATTGTTAAGAAATTATAAGTTACTTACGGATTTATCTTACTGAGCCCCAAACTCACTCTTTTGTGGACTAATTTTTTAGATTCTCAAGAAATTGCAGCTATATCACCTCCCAAAAAGTAAGAATGAACAACGACCCTATCTATTATGGGTATTTTTCAGAAAGTACAGGTTGGGCCGGTCGAAATCCAATAAAAGGCACAGTTAACCAAGTGGAGGCCCAAATTGAAGATCGAGATCGCTCAGCTAGGATACCAAGCCATCGGGCGCGAGCTAACGATATTGAGCGATATCACAGCAAGGAGTGCAGCTCACTGGGTAGGCCTTCAACTTAATTGCAATCAACCTTATAACTAATAGAAGATGCAAAGGAAGATCAATCTCTTCCTTGTATCTCTAGTTTCTGATCAACCTTAGAAACCTAAAAATAAACAAGAATTAGGTAAAAGAAAACAATACTAGACTTGAGATGAATATCTCAAGTAACTAAGTGTGTAGTCTTCACACAATTTGATCCAAGCAATGTGAGTTTGAGAGGCAGAGTTAGATCAAATGAAGCACAAGAATTCTCTCTAATTTTTGCATTCAAAGTGATAAAAAACTAATATGAAATTGTGAATCAATTTAGCCTATGAAAATTATGAAGAAATTCATGATCGAATCGATACATGAATTGATTAACATTCTATGTAAAAAGATTTGTGAATCAATTGCTTAATCGATTCAAAATGTTTTGTTTCGGTAAAAACATTTTCAAAAATTTTTCTTTATGAATCAATTTATAAATTGATTCAAGTACATTCCACAAGATTCCTTATATGAATCAATTCACAAAGTAAAAAATAATTAAATATAAAAATTTAACTTGTGAGAATGTATTGAAAATATAGTTAGAAAATATTTAATTTAAACTCATTTCATTTGGTTTATTTTCTGTCTCAGATTAGCTATTTTAGAAAAAGATTTGGATCAAAAATTGATTAGATTATACTTACAAATCTTATAAAAAAATCAATAAATCCTAAGACTAGGTTGAATCTTTTGATATCTTCAATGTCACTTCATCAACTTTAGCTCTGTGAAATAAACAAATACTCAAAGGACAAAGTTAGATCGTGACATCAAATAAATTGTTTTTTCAATATCAAAGCTGAAGAAGAAATGATAGCTAGGCTAACAATCTTCATAGCAATGATAACAATCTCCCCTTTTTTATAGTGATAGACAATTTTAGATAAACAACAATTATATGCATACAATCAAGAATTTTTAAATGAAGATGTTTAATCTTTGCTCTCCCTTATTTATTTTCCTTACCTAAAATCCCATTATTCTTCCCCTTTTGGCACATCAAAAAGAAATGGTGCCTTATCAAGGTTTAAGGTCAAAGTCATATAGTAGGGATAAAGGGATTAAAGGATTGCAATATGATACTAATCTCATTAATCTCCCCCTAAAATAGTGA
The DNA here is from genome assembly GCA_026873985.1 of Saraca asoca. NCBI lineage: Eukaryota > Viridiplantae > Streptophyta > Magnoliopsida > Fabales > Fabaceae > Saraca > Saraca asoca. Next base: position 13,699 of record JANHAO010007049.1, read on the forward strand.
TTCTACTTAATTTTAAACTCAATGCATGAATCATTTTATTTTTGCATGTTTTAGGTCTTGAATCAAATCGGGGAGTTTAAATGATAGTTTCAAAAATTTTGGAACAATGACTGAAAGTTTGAAAAACTTGATGAATCAGTTCCTTAATCAATTCATAGTGTAAAATTTTGACTTGTGAATCAATTCAGAAACTCACAGAAAAACTGAAAAAATTTGAATTGATTCAAAGAGTTCTAAAATTAGTTTTCATACAATTTTGTTCCAAAAATATTAAAATATGATATACTTATTAACAACAATCAATGCAGCACATTTTATACCTAAAATTTCATAATAAGTACTTGCAAAACAAATTTAGAAAATTCTGATGCCTAAGTTAGATTTTGCAAGATACAAAACAAATATGCATAATCAAATATAAGAGATAAGAGTATAAAATTATATACTAAGAATAGGGGGTTAGTATTTCTTAGTGTTGTCGTGAGAGCAACTTCTATGACTTAGTTCCTTAAAAGGCAGTTGCTTCTTTATCTTCTACATACCTGCAAAAAAAAAAAAAAGCTACACTTGCATTTGTGGTACCTAATGGATCTTGGGTCCATATTGGTTAGTAATCATAGAAAAATGACCTTGAGGTAACCACACAAGTTTTTCATTTGGTTTTAGCAAATATGTTCCATTTCTATATGGACAATGCTTGATGTGACATCCCTTCTGATTACAGTAAAAATATATAATATGATTGAATTTTCTATTTGACTTAGCAATCTTAGATCTTTTGTTGGATATCCTATTGTTGTCTATATTCTAAACCAGTCCTATTTTGAAAACTAGTTTGATTTTGCAACATATCATTAAGTCTCATTTTACAGTTTGTAAATCCTTGTAAAGCCTTGGTTTATGTGTCTATTTTAGACTTATAAATTTCACATTGATCACGAACTTTGCATTCATTCAATGCCTTTTTAGCTAAAAGATTCAAATCATGATTTTCTTTCTCAATTATCTTAATTCTCTCAAGCAAACTTTCTTTTTCTTTGTTTGCACACTTCAAATCTTTCTTAGTCTTTAGAGTTAAGCTCATCTCTAGAGTAAAAAATAGATTCATTAGCAAATACCTTATTGTCTTCATCAAGTTTGGCCATCAAGTAAAAGAAACCTTCTTCCTCTATTTCTTCTTCTTCTAAAGAATCAGCTTGATCTTCATGCCAAATTGCTAGGTTACCTTTCTTATGGGATGTCTTCCTCTTCTTTCTTTCCCTTTCCAGTTGTTTCTTCAAGTAAATAGGACAATCTGGTTTAAAGTGTCTAGTCTTTTTGCATTCAAAGCAGGTTGACTCATATTCACTTTAATTTTGGTTCCTTGTTGGTTGATTTGATTTCCTCTTCCCTTTATTCCTCTTCTCCTTAAGCAGTCTCTACTATTTCTTGCTTAATAAGAGTATATCAGCATCTTTATCTTCACTTTTACTACGTTCTGAATTTTCTTCATCAGATTCAATTTTTTTAATAGCCTTCAGTGCCAAGGTCTTCTTCTTCCTGTCATCTCTATTTTTTTCTATACCTCTTGGGTTCTAGCTCATGCTTTTTTAGATTCCCATAAAATTCCTGAATTATTGGCATCCCCATCTTTAGAGATTCCTTTATGGCTGTCACTTTTGGTTACCATTCTTCAGTGAGAGATCTAAGAATTTTATGGACTAAGTCTACATTATAAAAGCTTCTTCTAAGCAACATCAAATGGTTAGTTATGGCAATGAATCTTCAAATGAGATCTCTAATTGATTCACCCTCTTCCATCTTAAACATTTCATATTCAAACACTAACACATGTACTTTAGATGCTTTAACTTGAGTTGTGCCTACATGTGCTACTTTTAAGGTGTCCCAAATCTATTTAGCAATAGTACAATTTGAAATCCTTTCGTATTCATTTGGGAAAAGTGAGTTGGAAATAATCCACTTAATTTTAGAGGCAAGAAGGTGCTTCTTTCTTTCCTCTTCTGTCCATAAGGACTTAAGCTTAGGCTTTATAGCACCATTTGTCAATGTTTATGGTGGATTATAACCATCCTCTACAAGTTCCTACATATCAATGTCAATTGCTTTAATAAAGTCTCTAATCTTTTGTTTCCAATAAGCATAATAATGTCCATTAAAATCAGGTGGCTTATTCATAGGAGGATATTCAGGCAACATTGTAAAGCTAGAATCTATTCTCTTTAAGAAAAATAAAGAGTATCAAGAGCCAAAACTCTAATACTAACTGAGGGTCCCAAAAATATGAATCTTGCCCTATTTACATTTGTAAAAATACTCTTTTTGCCTAAGAGATTGGATTTTTGTTGCATAAGGTTTTTCAATAAAGTTTCTACTGGAAGATAAAGAATATATTGAAGTTGTTGATATTATTATGAATTCAATTTCCAATTATTCAAATTGAACAGTAACAAAATTACAAAATATTAGAAATATAGCAATTCAGCAAAAAATTAGAATATCAGAATGCAGTAATGAAACACATAGAAAAATAAATTAACAACATTAAGATTTTAAAGTGGTTCAACTTTACCTAAAATCGCAAATGAAGTCTACATCCACTAGATCGATCATCAACTGGATGATTTCTTTTTATTACTACAACAAGATTTTAACTAGGCTCCTAAATAACTAGTTTACAATAAGATTTACACTGGACTCTTATAAGACCTATGGATATACTAACAATATACCTTCAGCTTAACTGTAATCAACCTTACAACTAATAGAAGATGTAAGGGAAGATCAACTTCTTCCTTGTATATCCAGTTCCTAATTAACCTCAGAAATGTAAAAACAAACAAGAATTAAGTGAAAGAAAATAATACCATACTTGAGATGAATATCTCAAGTAATTAACTGTGTAGTCTTCACAAAATTTGATCCAAGCAATGTGATTTTGAGAAGTAGAGTTAGATTAGATAAAGCACAAGAATTCTCTCTAATTTTCACGTTCAAAATGATAAAAAACTGATATGAAATCTATGCTGAAATGAGAGTGAGAGGGTATTTATAGTTACTTTGATCGACATTTGAAAATAACTAATGTTTAAGTCTTGAATCAATTTGTAGCAATTATAACTAACTAATCTATTTGTGAATCGATTTACCTTGTGAAAATTATAAAGAAATTCATGACTGAATCAATGCATAAATTGATTAACCCTCTATGTAAAAAGATTTGTGAATCGATTGTTTAATTGGTTTAAAATGTTTTCAAATGTTTCAGTAAAAGCATTTTTAAAAACTTTTCTTCATGAATCAATTCGAGTGCATTCCACAAAATTCCTTATATGAATCGATTCACAAAGTGAAAAATAATTTTTTATAAAAATTTAACTTGTGAGAATGAATTGTAAATATATTTAGAATGATTTAAACTCATTTCATTTGATTTATTTCTACCTCAAATTAGCTATTTTAGAAAAATATTTGGATCAAAAATTGATTAGATTACACTTACAAAAGATCCTATAAAAAATCAATAAATCCTAAAACTAAGTTGAATCTTTTGATATCTTCAATGTCACTTAATCAACTTTAATTCTACAAAATAAACAAATACTCAAAGGACATAGTTAGATTGTGACATCAAATAAAATTATTTTTCAATATCAAAATTGAAGAAGAAATGATAGCTAGGCTAACAATCTCCATAATAATGCTAACACTTCTAACCTGCTTGAATATGACTTAAAGGAGTTTAATGAATTATGCAGGTTAAAAGGAATCATAAATGATGTGATAACACTTTACACTCTAGAACACAATGGCACAGCAGAAAGGAGGAGTAGGATCATTATGAACATGGCAAGAAGTATGTTAAAAACCAAATCCTTGCCTAGTGAGTTTTGATGAGAAGCAGCATCATGTGTTGTGTATCTACTTAATAGGTGTCCTATAAAAAGACTAGAACACAAGACCCGTGAAAAAGCCTAGACTAGAAGAAAACCAAATGTAAGCCATTTAAAGATGTTTACATCCTTATGTTTTGCTCATGTACCAAAAGAAAGAAGAAAAAAAACTAGATGATAGAAGTGTAAAAGTTATATTTATGGCATATCATCCTATTAGAGGGTATAAGCTATCCATCCCTCTACAAATAAAGTTATCATGAATAGAGATGTGATTTTTTATAAGACTAGAACTTGGGAATGGCAAGAAGACTCGACAAGTAATATAAGAATAAGTTCTTTATTACTAGAGATTGACATTGAAATTGAAAAAGAAGTACAAGAAGAAGCTCAACAAAGCAAAAATATAGATAACATAAAACAAAGAATTTCTTAGAGACCTGAAAGAAACAAGCAACTTTTATCAAGATTTAGAGACTTTTAGATTTTTCCAGACAATGTAGTAATTGAATATGGAGATCTTGTGCACATGGCTTTATTTGTAGGTGTATCTTGTATTGAATTTGAAGAGGCCATTTAAATAGATACTAGGATCCATGTTATGAAGGAAGAGATAGACTCAATAAAGAGAAACCAAAGTTGGGAATTGGTGGAATTGCCCAAAAATAAGAAACTCATAGCTGTCAAATGGGTTTATAAGACAAAAATGAAACTAGATGGGATCATTGAAAAATAGAATGCCAAACTTGTTGCAAAGGGATTTTTGCAGAAGGTTAGGCAAGATTCTCAGGAAATTTTCTCTCTAGTGACCAGAACAGAGACTGCGAGACTTGTAACAGCTATTGCAACCTAAGATAAATGGAAGTTTCATCAGTTTGATGTAAAATCTACCTTTCTAAATGGTCTTTGGAAGAAAAGATCTATGTCAAGTTACCTCCTGATTTTGAGAAAGCTAGTAACAAGAATAAGATGTACAAGCTAAGGAAAGCCTTGTATGGCTTGAAGAAAGCCCTTAGAGCCTGGAACAAGAGGATTGATTGTTTTTTTACTCAATCTGGTTTTAAAAAATGTACAAGCGAATATGGTTTGTATGTAAAAATCACTAACAACATGACTACTTTGATTGTGTGTCTTTAAGTAAATGATTTGTAATGAGGGAGAAATAAGGAAGTTCAAAACAAAACTAGAATAGGAGTTTGAGATGACTAATTTAAGGCTACTATTGAATTTGTTCATACATCAAAAGGGCAAGTCATGCGTCAAAGAAAATATGCAACTAATGTGCTAAAGAGATTTAATATGCTCAATGTGCAATAAATCCTTCCTTATATAAATAGATTCTGAGAAGCCTAAGATATTTGTATAACACTAGACTAGACATTTCTTATGGTGTAGACCTAGTAAGTAGATTTATGGAAAATCCACATGTTTCTCATCTACAAGCAACTAAAAGAATACTCAAATACATTAAAGGTATTTGTGATTTGTGATTGTTATTTGCTAATAACACTGACTATTGTGGAGGTGAAATAGTAGGCTTTTTAGATAGCAACTGGTGTGGGGATCAAGATGATAGGAGGAGTACAACAGGATATTTGTTTCAATTTGATAATGCTTGTTTCTCATGGTGCTCAAAGAAATAGTCAACAGTTACCTCATCGAGTTGTGAAGCTAAATATGTAGTTGTATCTACTAGAGCATGCCAAGCTATATGGCCACAAACTGGCTTAGAATAGATGAATATAGGAATTACAAGGCCTATAAGACTATATGTAGATAATAAATCAGCAATGGACTTGGCTAAAAACCTTGTTTCATATGGAAGGAGCAAGCATATAAAAATCAAATATCATTTTCTAAGGGACCAGGTAAATAAAGAAAGGATTGAAGTTTTTCACTGCAAATCTGAAGACCAGTTAGCAAACATTCTGACCAAACTATTGATGCCGGAAAGATTTAAGAAGCTAAAACAAATGATATGCTTAATAACTTGGAGCAATCTGAATTAAAGGGATATGTTGTAAAGTAATTCAATTTTTGAAAAAAGTTAGTTTTGCTAAACTAACAATTATAAACTAATTAGTCAGGTGCATATAAAAAGTCAATTGAGTACAATAATGTGTGTGAGAAATTCATTTTATGAGAATAAAGTTTCTTCATTCCTTTTGATCTCTTATGTTTTTTATTTTCTTTGATTCTATTTTCTCTGGTTCAAAAATAATTTTATTCTATTTGTAAGATTGTTTTAATACGAATAAGGTTTATATAACAATAGATGTACGAATAGTTTAAATATTATATTAAAATTTAATAACAATATAATTACATGTTTGAATTGATAAACAAATAATATTACTTAATATTTAGTAATCTAACTTATGATAAATTGATTAACTATACTAATTTACAATATTATTCTATCAAAATATGTCACATATATAGATATGTGAAAAAATCTTGTACTTGGAAGTACATCTGCACTCCCAGAGTTAAAGGTCTATATAATTCCGTCCTTCTTACATGTCTTCTGATAAATCTCTATTCTGATCAAGCATGAATCTTGTTTATGTTGGAAACTTAATTTTACCATAATTCATAGTTTTCTTATATTCTAAACCATGCAGAAAACTACATCAAACTCAAATTGAATCTTAGATATTATAATTCTCATATTCCTGATTGATGAAGGATTAGATCATACCTGGATCCATGATTTCTCAATCAATCTTTTTGTATGAATTTTCCCCTCTCTTCCTTCCTCTTTCCTTGTATCTCTAATGGTGAAGATACAGTCTGTTTCTTTTATGTTGTTTTGTCTCTTATATTGTCTCTGACTGGAGATAACTATTTATATTGAAGGGAGAGGAGAGGGAGTTATATTTTATAATTCAAAATTAACCCCCACTAGCTTTAATTATTTTCAAACTAAACCACCATCACATTAGGCCATCTTTTATTTAAAGCCAGTCTATTAATTACATGGGCCACTACAGATTATTAAAATAATCT
>JANHAO010007050.1:0-20591 GCA_026873985.1 Saraca asoca
TCTACAGGTCAGATCTATAATTATCTTATTTCAGTATTCTAATTTCATGCTACATGATTGGTTAATCTATTGATTAAATATTACAGTCCTCCATCTGAAATGGGAAGCATCACAACATCCACACTGTCCCAGGACTTTTGAAAGAATCTAGCAGAAAAATCATCTAGGTACATTTGAAAAATTGCTGTTTGAATTTTTGCCTGAGAGAAAGGTCTCATCAGCTTACCAATTTGTGTTGATGTTAAGAGTACAAACTGTTGGGAGAGCCTAATTCCAGAATTGACTTTGGAAAGCATCCGACTCTGCTTCTTGGTCAAGTGAGCAAATTTTCTTGAAGAAATTAACACCCATTGTTTTAAATTAGTTGAACATTGAAAATATAAAATTTGAGGGGAAAAAAAGTTAATTAATCAAACCAATTTAAAACAGGCCCAAAATCTCTATCTATTAAATGCAAAATCTCTTTTACACTATATCATGTTTTGATTCTTCCATTCCATCCATTATCTTATTGCTTAAAAACACCGAGTTTTTCTTCATTCATTTCAATCACTGATAACCTTTTTGGACAAAATACACCTTAGCCCCCTTAAGTAAGGTCTTATAACACATAACCTCTCTAAACTTCCAAAACATACAAATAATCCCCTAAACTTTTGTGAAATCGTTGCTTTCCCAATTAAGTAAGGCATACAAGTGCAATTAGAGAAGAGAAGAGAAGCCTCCCATTCTTAGAAAAAAAAAAGGGAAAAATATGTTTTAGCCATATATAGTATAACTTTAATTTCAATTTATTCACATGCGATTTAAAATATTGTAAAAAGGCAACATATGATGTGCACCATTAATATTTTGTCCACTTGTGCTAATTTTGTATCTAAATTTATCAAATTTTGTCACATGCTAGTCACGTGTTACCCTAATTGCACTCCTTTCATCCCCAATTCCCTTTTTTGCCTAAATTCAAGTTAAGTAGCAATTTTCAGCTACTCAAATCTTATGTCAAGATACATTACAAGCTTTCAAGAAATTCTTTTGTAGGGCTAATTGGGAATGGTAGGACTCTAAATAGGATCAAATTATGGCTTATTATGAAGTACATAATTGACATATGACAAAATTTGTTAGATTTAGATGAAAAATTAGCATAGGTGGACATAGTATTTACAACGCAAACCATAAATTGCCTCTTTATAATATTTTAAATCACAAGTGGATAGATTAAAACTAAGATCATACCATATATAGGTAAAGTATATTTTTTCAAAAATAAAAAACTTAACCTATTCAATCACTCTCTCATCACCCAAAGTTCCTTTTCTCTCTATCTATCTTCTCTTAATTTGCTTACAAACTCTACCACCCCTGGTTTCTATATTCCATCACAATTATAATACAACAACCATTGATATAAAGTTTCCAACTTGCGCTTGAGAAGGACATCAAATTTGTGCAATTGTTGACGGAAGCATATTGAATTAAGGAATCTTGAGTCTTTGTCATATGTAGAAGATATTTAGTAAACAATTTTTTGATCAGTTTTTAGCTTGTTTGAGAGGTTTTAACTGTTTGACTAAATCAATCAACTATTTTAGATGTATAGTACATAATTGTTGGAATAGCTTTTTGGCCCTCAAAAACCTAATTTAAAAAAGTTAGGGAACGCAACTTTTTCAATTAACTATTTAACATTTAGGGTAAAAAAAAAATTTCACTACCTATGATCAATTTAATTTTTGATAACCTTACCCTTAATACACAAAAAGAACTCTTATAAGAAATATGCATGAAATATATTTTATGATAAATCTTTTTGTAATTTGTTCATATGCATTAAATATATTATCTGATCATTTCTCCATTTTCTCCCACCATCAACTTATAAGAAATAACAACATGAATAATAACAATAATAACAATTAGTTAAAATAATAATAATAATTTTTATTCAAAATTATTTATTTTTATAAAAAATTATAACTATTTATTTCTTAAAAATCAAATAAATAATAGATTATAATTAATTATTTCTTACAAATATAATAAATAATAAATTATAGTTATTTATTTTTAAATAAAGATAATAAATATAATAAATTTAAATATTTACTTGTTAAATAAAAATCTAATAAATAATAAATTATAATGATTTTATAGAAGAAAAATATGATAAATAATATTTTAAAATCCAAAATATTATTAAAAAATAATACTCAAATAAATAATAAAATATACCTATGCCCTTATATATCATTGTATATTTAAATAGTTAATAATAAACAGTTGATTTTACTATCAACTGGTTAAATCAATTAATATAATCAATTATCAGCCAACCACTAATACAATGAGTTAACTATTAATATAATCAGTTGATTATCAATTAGGGCCATAATCACTATTTCCACTTAGTTATGCCTCGATCTATAACAATCATAATGCATTGATCAAAAACTTGTTAAAGCATATGATTTTGATTTGTTTCCATAGTTTTTTTATTATTATTTGTATTTTTTGGTTGTGTATCCAACAGGTGTACTTATTGGATTATTAAAAAATGTGTTATTTGGGGAAGTAAAATAGGAAGATTTTCCCTTAAAAATTTGATTGAAAAACAATTGCAATTACAACACCATGTTTTTGTTTCTAGGATTCCTCTTGTTAACCAAGTTCCTTGGTTCAAATTATTTTGAAGTTAACAAGTGTTTTAATGATAATAAACATATTTCAATCTTGCATATGTGTTTGTTATAAGTTGATGAATTATTTGATTGAAGATTTTGAGGCTTCCGATTGAAGAATTTTTTGAAGATCTATAGCATTGGCCTAGGAATCATGTGAAAACTCTTGAATTTTTCATTAATTATATCAAGCTCTTATCCTTGGTTTATTTAAGTTTTTTTAAAACAAAATTGATTAGGAAATATAATTGATTGACTCTGTTTTTCAAGGTTAAAAATGCTTTTCTGAAATTTTCTTTTCAAAATCCTTGAAAACAATGCCTAATTGATTAAAACCTTTCCAAGGGTTTGCTAATCAATTAGGCAATTGATTAGGAAAATGGTCAAGACATATCAAAGTTTTCTATTTCAGCTTAACCAATTAGACTACTTAAATTGAACCTAATCAATTAGCTAATTGATTGAGTCATGCTAAATTTGATTTTGGGCATCGTTAATCGATTAGATAGCCCATATTGAAAAATATAGTTAATTTTTCAATAAAAAATTTATTTCCTATTTAAGTTTGATTGTTGCCTTCTCCCTAAGTAAAAAAGCAATTATAAATTGTGAAGAATTTAGAGTTTTAAAATGTGAATTAAGAGAGAGCTTGATTCCAAATCTTCAATTCATCTCTTCCTGGGTGAGGTGTCCTAAGGAAATTATTTGGGTGAGGTATCTTAAAGGAATTGCTAGAAGGAGATATCTCTAAGGAGTATTCCTGAGTGAGGAATCTCAAAGGAAACCTTTGTAAAGGCTTCTCAATAGCCTATTAAATCTTGAGGGCTAGTAAATTATGAATTGTTCATGAGTAATAGAGAGTAGAAGTACTCCTTGAAATAGATATTTTTGGGGAACCATTATAAACACTGTTGAATCTTGAAGGATTAGTAAATTCTGAATTGTTCATGAGCAATAGTGAGTGGACGTACTCTTTAAAGCAAATCTTCTTAGGAAAACCACTATAAACACTATGTTTGAGCTTCTCTTACCTATCTCTCTTATATTTTGTTATTTAATTTTATTTCATTAAGTTGTTCATCTATGCTTCTTAATTCTTAAAATTATTTTTCAAAAAAATATCTAAAAAAGTACTAAAATCAAATTCACCTCCTTGGATTGAATCATAAGCTTCATTGCCATGGATGACCATTTTATTGGGTTAATTCATTTGCTCGATTTAATCTCATTTTAATGAAATATGATGAGTTTATATGAATGGATATTTTAACATTGATTTGAAAATGCTTTTCTTTTTTGGGTTTCTTTTGTGTATAGAATATCGAATCGTTTTATAATAGTATACTTAACCTCAAAGTTGTGTAGCTCCAAAAAGAATTGCTCTATTTTATGTTGGACAAAATTTTTCAGTCTTATGGTTTTTATTAGAGCATAATTCCCATATTGCTTTATTTATATTTTATCATATACATCTTTACAAAACTAAAACTAATTTGTGATCTAGCAAAATTGAAAAAGTCTCATGCTTTGTAAATTAAAAATGAGTTATAAATGATATAAGTAATCTTTGCTTTAGCCTCATTGATTTGTTATTCTTCTTTCTCTCTGGCTCTCCTAAGTCCCTTAAAAAATAAATGCAATTTATACCACTTCTTCTTTCAAATTGCAGCGACAATCGCATGTGATTGTGGATATTAGAGTTAGATTTTAATGAGACTCACAAGCAAACAGAACTTTAAATGATGATGAAAAAAGGGATCACTAATGGGTTTCTCCATCTATTTTAACTTGTCAAATAACGTTTTTAGTTTTTTCTATAGTTCATGGGGTTATTTAAAAGATTTGAAACTTCAAAGGATTATTTAACATAAAGCATTACTTCAAGGGGTTATTAATATTTTACCTAAACTTTTTCCATACTCATCAATAGGTTTTCTATTGAAAGCCCTCACAATTATTAAAAAGACAGCAAAAGAACCCACAACTTAGTAACAAGAGAAGTTAAAAGTCTTCTCACCCACCATTACTAATATCAAAAAAATTCTCTGTCCGGCTAAAGTTGTTTCGGTAGGTATACAATGTTATATCTCTTATCCTTAGCCCCTATTTTTCTAAACTAAGCAAATTTGTATTTTGATAATAACAAACAATTTTGATTAAGCTGAATTGATTTATTTTCAATGAATCTTTGTGGATAGCCTTGAACTTCTAGTTGAAGACTTAGATTAGGATCTGTTTACAATAATTCTATAAAGGTATTGGATCATTAGAATTTAGCTCATATCATTAACTTACCATTAGAAAGTTTGCCTTAAAATTTTGCTCAAACAGCTTTTGAAATATTTTCACTATAAAGATTTCAACTAGTTCTTAAATGTTTTATCATATTCATTTAATTTGGAATCATGTTTTTAGATTAATTTATGAAGTTTAAAAAGGAGTAAATTGGTTTTGAAATGATTTCACAAAATTATTCTTCATTCTGTAAACCTACTATTCGACTCCAGCATTTTGAATTGTTTTCGTGATCATGCTTGCGAGAACAAAGCAAGTATTCTTGCCATTTCAATTCAAATTAGGATTTAACATTTGTTTTTGTGATTCTAATCACAAGTAACTCAAGATAGGTCAAAAGTTTGAAACAACCTATGATTTGAATCCCTTTTTTTTTATTCAAATTGATCCTTCAAAACTCTATTTTGGTGATTCTAATCGCAATTTTAATCATTCAAATTCTACATTTTCTTAGTAAGAAGAATCAAATTTCGCATTGTATTTCAACAATTTGAATTGATGCATTCAAAATTGAATCTCGCCATGATCACATGGATAATTTTTTGTATTAACAGTCAATTTTATTGAGTGTCATCTTCTCTTACTATAAATACTCATTTCATACATTTTCTCAGTAGCAAAATCCTAATTCTTAAGAGGGAAACATTCTTTTTTCATATGTGTTTCAACTCTTTATTTAAATTCTTTTATATAAGCTAGATTTGATTAATTCTCTATCTATTGAGCTTCAATTTGTAAATCCAAACTACAGACTTCTTTAATTTTTTGTTATATCCTTCAAACAAATTTAGATTTTACATGGTGTGCCTTACCTAGCATTGAAAAAGTGATTAAGTTCTTTGTTTTCTCTTTTTGAGTAAGTGGTTGAGCTTCTTAAAGGGGATTTTGATTGTTGTTGAGCAATCATTATAAAGGCTTCTTGTTGTACCTATTTAATCTTGGAAAAACTAATATTATAGTGGATTTAAGCTTGATTGAGAGCTTGAAAGTGGATATACGCCTTAAAAATTATTTTTCATGGGGAAGCTATTATAAATCTTGTGTTTGAATCTCTCTATCCCTACTCTCTTTATTTTTCAGTAATTTATTTTGCATTATCTATTTTTGCTCTTGTTAATGAATGAAATTGTGGGATGCTCTGTTTTATTGTTGAAATTTGTTGAGCATTTTATGCTTTATTGTTTGTCTTTTTATCTAGAAGTTGGTCTACTTGAAAGAAGTGATTTCCATTTTTAAATGTACTCATTAAAGCCTTACCTATGTATAGTTAAATAATTTACTTTGTACAAGTGCTTTAATTTATTGTTTATTATGTGCAAACATCTTCAACAAACTATCTTGAGTTTGGTTGAATCAAAATCATCTTATGGCTTTCCAAGATCAAAAGATTTTCAAAGAGAACATCAATTCTAAAATACTTCAACACACACAATTCATTCGTCTCTTGAGTGTAAGTTGCCTTGTCCGATAATATCTTAAAGTTGTCACTTCAATTTATACCCTATTAATCAAGAAATAGCTCTTGTACCATTCAAACAGTGACTAACTAGAATACATGATAATGATAACAATAAGCTAAAAAAAGCTAGTTATATCAGCAGAGCGGACTCAAGTATTAGGACAAGTATTTCAATGGTGTGAAGGACAAATGGAGGGTTTGTATAGTAGTGAGATTTATAAATCAATAACAAAAAATATGTATTGTTACAAATTTGATCCTATCTCAGATCAAATAGTTATATCCAATCTGTGTACACACAACACAAACAAAATGAAGTATCAATGCTATTTCATAGAAGAGAGTGAATTGCATAAAATATTTTCAGAAGTTAGACACATAACCAATGCTACTTGCCACATTTCTCCCTCTTATCTTGAAGATTTATCTTTTCCTCATATAACTTTAATAGCTTAGGAGTTTCCTCCTTAAAACATCTCACTTAAACCTTTGCAGAAAGAACTATTCCTTAAGGAAAAAAGGGATAAGCAAGCACGCATTGTTGCTTATCAAACCTTTTGAGTGGAGAAACTGCACAACTAAAGCCCTTGTAATAACCTTTCTTTGCAAACTGTATCCAATGATTACAAATCCTCTCACAAGTGTCAATGAATCCCAACCTAATTCATTGACCCAATAACTTATCACTGCATTAATTTTATCTATGGGTTTTGTTGATGTTGAATTTTGGCATTGAGCCAAACTTCGGCCAACGGGAGGATTTTTTCGGGATCTCTAACCGTAATCTGGTTCAGACACGACAAATCAGTAAAACACACAAGGAAGAAGGGAAGAGCAACAGGGAGATGCAAGATTTTTAACGTGATTTAGCCAAATCTAGATAAAATTGGACCCTACGTCCACGGTAGTGTATTATTATGAAAGTATTTCTACAAAGGTCTGAGCATATAGATTTTCTTTCTCTTAGAGATTTGGTGTGTACGACAGAGTTTTTGCCTACATAAAGACTCTCTCTTTTCTACAGAGGGCTCCTTCCTCATATTTATAGAGGAGAGGAGGTTACAATGTTAGTCTCATATGTAGTAAATCTATTACATCAACATTTATTGTACAAGGCAGAATAGACAGACAAAATCATGTTATTCGACTATTGTAAATTGTCTTTAGTTTGTGGGCCTGACATGTCTGCTGGGCTGAGTGTAAATGGGTCTTCTGTCTAGCGAGCTCCCAGGTCGTTGGTCATACTCCATTAGCCAGATTGTTCAATCTGGGGACGTGCCCGTCGGGTAAGTCAAAGTTAAGCTCGTTTCGCCATGCGCGAGCTCGAACTGGTAGCAGAGCGATCTGAGCACTCTTCAAGCTGGTCCCTTGCTACTCTCGAGCCACTCGCAAGTCTAACTAAGGCGAACCAAATTTCACATATAATATAAGCCTCCTAACTCTTAGCTTGCTTCGCGGGCTGGGAGTTGAGACTCTTCAATATTTGATCAGTTAAAGTCTTCTTCTGAGACTGTCGTTCCATCTGTTCTAGGCCATATCTCCCATGACACGTGTCTGGCAGCTGTTGGTGAGTCAACCTTAACCTTTTCTGAGACAATAAATGAGGATGGTTGGGGGGACAGATCTGGATCCTTCGATGGAGCCAAACTTGGCTCTATATAGGGGGAAATCCCTTCTGCTTCTGCACTGAGTAAAAGATGAAGGTTCCAGAAAAACCACCATTATTCCCGACATTTTGGCCCTCCACTGGGGTGTGTATGGTTTATTGTATAGAGAACTCAAAAGATTCGACTTCTCCGATAACATGGAGGGATCTCATATGGATCTCAGACTATGTCTTCTCGATACTGTCATAAGGCAATTATTTAGCCGGCCAAGTTCCTGGCACTTTTTGATTTGCCTCCTTCATGAGTCAGATGAGGAGCTGGAGATCGAAGAAATAAGAAGTTGCAGTGTTGCCGTAAGGGATGCGTTGGAAGAAAAAATTTGAGGACCTTGGTGCCGCATAGGCTATAATCAGCTAGGGTGAGGCCCTCTATGGTTAGCTCTTCTTCTTAGTCATAGGTTTTTCTTTTGTATTTTGATCAGCCTGTATCCAGAGCTTTCTGATGTATTCTACCTTGTTGAGGTTTTTTAATGAATAAAGTTTCCTTTTTGCAATTTCTGTTTATTGCTCTTGTTTCCTATGTAAGCATTGTTTAAACAATCTATGCAATCTGTACATAGTTAGAAAATAGTGTGAGAGTTGCGAACACTTGGTCACAAGTGGGCTGCAAGTTAGAGCGATCTCCTGTTCGGGCCAATCCTACGGCTAAATAGATAAGTTTGCATGAAAGCTACGAAATAATAGAGTTCGCATGAGAGCTATGAAATTACAGAGTGAGCGTTCTCGTGCTCAGGCCGATCTCATAGCCAAATAGATAAGTTCACATGAAAGCTATGAAATAATAGAGTTTGCATGAGAGTTACGAAATTATAGAGTAAGCGATCACATGCTCGGGCTGATCTCGTGGCCAAATAGATAAATTCGTGTGAAAGCTACGAAATAATAGATTCGCATGAGAGCTACGAAATTATAGAGAAAGTGATCTCGTGCTCGGGCCGATCTCGTGGCCAAATAGATAAGTTTGCATGAAAGCTGTAAAATAATAGAGTTCGCATGAGAGCTACGAAATTACAGAGTGAGCGATCTCGTGCTCAAGCCGATCTCGTGGCCAAATAGATAAGTTCACATGAAAGCTACGAAATAATAGTTGGCCGATCTTACAACTGGGGTGATCTTGTGCCCAAATAAAAAGGTGACCAATCTTATGGTCGGGTAATCTTGTGTCCAAATAAAAGGGTGATCAATCTTGTGGTCGGTGCGATCTTGTGCCCAAATAAAAAGGGGTGCCATTTAGGCGAGTCACCTGTTTGAAGAAAATTTAAAATCAGTAAAGTATTCAAATGTTTACATAATTTACAAAGGTTGCAAAAGTTTAGAAGATAGTCCTGATAATAAGAGATTGCTCTTGCTCGGGATCCTGCCGAGATGGTCCAAGCCGCTGCCTGGAAGGTTGCACAATGTAGTCATACAAACAGCCTCTTTTGATGAGATCCTCAATGGCATCTCTCAGTGCCCAGCATTCTGAGGTAACATGCCCAAACTCATTGTGATACACGCAGAATTTTCCTCGGTTGAGTTTAGACTTACTAGGAATCTTCAAGGGTGAAGGTTTTTCAAAATCCTCTTTGTCCCTTTCTATCGCAAAAATCTTGTCTTGGGCATCTGTGAGGATGCTATAGGTGCTATGACGACCTGTAAATAGGGGTCGTTCATCCTTTCTCTTTATAACGAGCTGATGATTGGGACTGTCATTTTTGCTTCCATGATTACTCCTCTTCTTACTTTGGGCCGAGTTGCTCGCCTCGAGATTCTGAGGACTGAAAGTCTCTTCCCATCTGATTTGCTTCATGGCTAGCTCATAAAATTCACCCAGGTTGCTAGCCAGGGACTTGTACAAACTTTTGAACAGCTTTCCGTCTCTGCGAAGTCCCATTGAGACAGCAGTCAAGATGGCTTCATCTGAAGGCCTCTCGACATTGTTGACCTCATGTCTAAAGCAAGCGATAAAGTCTTTCAGTGCTTCATGCTTACCCTGGAAGACCGTAGCGAGATGGCACGAGGGCCCGAGTTGCTTCTTCAATGCTCTATACTGGTCAATGAACTTTTCCTAACACTCCTCCTAACTGCTAATGCTGTGAGCTGGGAGGCTCCTAAACCACATTCGAAGGACTTCACCTAACGTAGCAAGGAAAATATGATGCCTAACTAAGGAGTTGCAAGTTTGAAGGTCCGTCTGGATGTTGAACAGGTCTAGATGGTTGTGTAGGTCGCTATCCCCATTGTATAGTGGAATGGCTGGGACTTTGAGCTTACGCGGGAGGGGTTCCTTCCCAATTTCCCTGGAGAAAGGGGTTTGTTCCCCGAAGTGACCTTGGTCATTTTGAGCTTGAGGGTGCTCCTCCAAATCTTTGACTCTTTGAAGGAGATCTTCCACTAAAATGTTCAAGCTCCCCAGTCGCTGGCTAGAGACTTAGTGGCTTGGTTCACTTTTCTGGCCATATGGATGGCGATTTGAAGTGTGCCCTTGATTAGCTTCATCAGAACGTTTAACTTTAGGTGAGGCGGTCTCAGCCCGCCTTTGCACATTCTAAACTTGAGCTTACACAAACATTGTAACTATTTTAGCCAGCTCTCCCACCGTGTGTTCGAGCTTTTTCTGATGTTGGAGCTAGGCTTGTAGTCCATCGGCACCATTGGCGGTGATAGCTGCTTGTACAGAGCTGGCTGGAGGGATGCCAGTGGTTGCTTTGATGACAGGAGCAGTAGACGAGTCCGTGATTGACACATGACCTTCTGGAAGACTAGGCTACACATTTGAAGCTCTGGTGGCTCTTCCCTTAGCCATTACAGTAAGAAACGAACTAGAACAAGTGAGATCCCCACAGATGGCGCCAAAAATGTTGACGTCTAATTTTGGTATTGAGCCAAACTCTGACCAACGAGGGGATTCTTTTAGGATCTCTAATCGTAAACTGATTCGGACATGACAAATCAATAAAACACACAAGGAAGAAGGGAAGAGCAATAGGGAGATGCAAGATTTTTAACGTGGTTCAACCAAATCCGGATAAAATTAGACCCTACGTCCACGGTAGTATATTGTTGTGAAAGTATTTCTACAAAGGTCTCAACATACAGATTTTCTTTCTCTCAGAGATTTAGCATGTATGGCAGAGTTTCTGCCTACATAGAGACTTTCTCTTTTCTACAGAGGGCTCCTTGCTCATATTTATAGAGGAAAGGAGGTTACAATGGTAATCTCATATGTAATAAATCTATTATATCAACATTTATTGTACAAGACAGAATAGACAGACAAAATCCTATTATTCTGCTACTGCAGATTGTCTTCAATAGATGGGCCCGACATGTCTACTAAGTTGAGTGCGAATGGGTCTTCTATCTAGCTAGCTCTCAGGTCGTTGGTCATACTCCATTAGCCGGATTGTTTAGTCTGGAGATGTGCCCATCAAGTAAGTCGAGGTTAAGCTTGTTCCGCCATGTGCGAGCTCGAACTGAGGAGGTCGTAATGCGAACTAGTAGTAGAGCGATCTGAGCACTCTTTGAGCTGGTCCCTTGCCACTCTCGGGCCACTCGCAAGTCCAATTAGGGTGAACCAAATTTCACATATAACAGGTTTTAACATACAATGGGGCTGCCTCCTAAATGCCTTTCGAAATTGTTTCCTTATACTAGCCCCATTTCTTCTTGGCATAAACTTTCTCTTCCTAACAGGACTTGCTTAAAGATTGTTTGACAACCAATGCCAAACCAAATGTTGTTTTGAAGGATCAAATCCCAATTGCTTTACTTCCTCCACTACCTTTCCCAAGCCAGATGAGCAAAGTAAACTAGACCGCCTAACAAGTAATCTGGCAATGTTTGAGTCAGCCACTCCACTATCACGCAACAATTCGACATTATTGTGAAAGTGTGAATTACAAAGCAACTTTGGATAGAACTTTATACACTTAATAGCCTTATCACCAGATTGAAGTAGTCCTTTCTTTATTCTATATAAAGGAATTATGTGATTCTGCAAGCTTCTTCATAAAACTCTTCAGTCCTAGTCACCATGAGGACAATGTCAGGAGAAGACAAACCTTTAGAGAGAAAAAATTAGAACTTGGGCAAAAACCTTTTGTCAGAATTGAACAAAAGCAGCGACAATGCTTGGCTAATGACATCGTGGATATGAGAGTTTGAGAAAAACAAGAGTTTTGAGGAAGTTGATGACTGAATCGGGCTCTTTAGAGGTCTGAAAACGAATAGCGAATTCTGACAGGAACCCACAATTATTTACGAGGTAGGACACCGTGAACGAGTGTGAATCTGAAGGAGTTGAGATGAATTTCAGGGAAAATGGTAATCATAAGAGATGTAAACGAGGAAAGCATATGGGAGAAGGTGAATTTCTCGTAAAGATGAAACCCCAAAGATTGAAGTTGAAAAGGGTCTTGTGCTGATGGGGATAAAACATAGAGCTTCAGATTGCCTGTAACCGTAATCAAGAGTGAAGAGAATGGCACCCTCTGTCATCGCGAAACGAGGGCGGGAAATAGGCCCGCACATACCAATAGGAATCAAATGGAAAAATAACACTTCAAGATGTGATTTGGGTCATTTTAACTCACCAAATGCTTGAGAAAGTCTTCTAATGGATGATAAACTTGTCATAGAAGCGTGGAGATCACAATTTATGAAAGAAAATAAATCCAAAGTTACTTTAGATAATATCTATAATTTATAAAGAAAAATAAATCAGAAGTGTCTGTGAATGATCAAGTAAATATATATAGTATTACTATTTTTACCTTTTATATGCTTAATAAATGAAGTGTTTATATATAATTTAATTAATTTGTTAAGATATCACTTATTGGAGGTCAATTTGTTCAACTTCTTTGACAAAAATAACTTATAATGTATATGTGCTCGAAATCTTTTGTTCCCTTCTTTCTATATTTTCAAAATTTTTAATTAAAATTTATTATGATAATATTAAGATTTTCACATTTTTATGAGATATTCATACTCTATTTTAATGAAAAAAAATGAGAATTTATATAAAACGATGTATGTAATACATAAGAAAGAAGAAAACATAAGTGTACATGCTTGTCACCAGATGGTTTGTCAAAACTTTCAGCATTTAACAACAATTGATTTCGCGTCTATGATATGTCAATAGAGTGAATCAAAAAGGGTTACTAAAATAAAATATGAAAAAGTTACAAATTAAATCATAGTAATATAAATAACAAAAATTTTAAATTAACATACGCCAAATTATAAGTTTTGTAGTTTTAAAAAAGTTACATTCTACGTATCTTTGGAGAGAATAAATTGTTGGAAAAAGAATGAATATATATCACAACGAAAAATCTTAAATTATCCAGATCAATTTTTTTACCCGTAAAATTAAATAAATTTAATATGAAATTAATTATAAATTATTAAATTAAGAGATCAACAATTTTTAATATAGAAAATTGTACAATAAGATTGTAAAAATTACAGGATCTAGTCCAATATAATCTTTTACTAATAAATATAATAAAATATTTTTTAAAAGTTCTAGGAAAGAATTCATGTAAAACATTTCATTAAAATAAGTAGAACCTCGGCTAAAATAAACATAATAATCATAATCAATTATTGTGTAAAAATCAACTAGCAAAAAAGAAGAAAAACTCAAAATAATATATATTATACTCCCTAAAATATCATGAATAATATATTCAAATTTCATATAAATTAAAATACATTTGATGGTCAATTTTCTAACAATATGAGAAAAAAAATTGAGCAACTTCCCTTTTTCTCCCTTGAGGCCGTCACCTCACAAGACCCTGGTATCTCCCGACTTCTCCACATTCCTCACATTCCTTCCACACGCACCCTAGGCTTTTATAAGCTTTACACTCCTATTGTCGAAAAAGAGTATTTCTTTTTTTTTTTTTTTATTTTCTTTGTTTATTTGTTTGTTTTATTCATCCTTTATATCAAATAAATGTAAAGGGTTTTATGGGCCTACTAGAAGGAATCCACCAACAAATCTCCATATTCCAATTAAGTGAGACATACCATTGAGACCATTTTCTCTTTCCAAGTGATCAACTTTTTTGTAGGTATGGCTTTTGTCATTATAACTAACCCATTATTGTTAGTATGGATTTTCTCAAATGTCAACTACTTCATTTCTAATACTTCCCATATCTAATAATACCATACTTCAATGTGCTTTAACCTGAAATGAAAAATCAGATTCTTATTGAGATAAATCGCACTTTAACTATTACAATGCAACACATATTTCCTCATTTTAAGCCCATCTCTTATAAGAATATCTACATCCACAAGAGCTCTTTAGATGCTTCTATAATAACAATATATTAAGCTTCTGTGAAAGAAAATGCAACACATTTTTGCAATTTCGATTGCCAAGACACAGCTCCTCCTGAAAAGGTCATCATATATCGAAAGTAGACTTTTCAGAGTTGACTTCACTAGCCATGTCTACATTTTTGTAACCATCTTTATCAGTACCAAAACATAAACAAATTCTAAATGTACCTATGAGACACTAGAGTATCCATTTGATTGCTTGCCAATGTTCTTTATTGGGATGCTTTTTGCTTTAAACACAAGTTTTTTCAGCTTGCATGCCAAATACTCTTTACCTTTGACTCTAAAACCCTGTGGTTGTTCTATGGAAATTTCCTCTTCAAAGTCACCATGAAGGAATGTAGTATTCATATTAAACACAAGTTTTTTCAGCTTGCATACCAAATACTCTTTACCTTTGACTTTAAAACCCTGTGGTTGTTCTATGGAAATTTCCTCTTCAAAGTCACCATGAAGGAATGTAGTATTCATATCAAGCTACTCAACCTTTAAATTCAAACTAGCTGCTAACCTAAGCACAACTCTGATAAAGGAAATTTTCAAAGTCAATCCCCTTCTTCTAACTAAAGCCTTTCAACATCAATCTTATCTTGTACCTTGGCTGTGAGATACTTTCATATAATTTTATCTTGAACATCCATTTTTTCTTAAATGCTTTCTTGCCCTCAAACAACTTCACCAGTTCATATGTCTTGTTCTCATGCAATTATTTCAATTCATATTGTATAGCTTGTAGCTACTTTTCTTTATGCTCATTAGACATAGCTTCTTCATAACTCTCTAACTCTCCCCTGTCAATGGGCATCATATATTCATCAAGTGGATATCTTTGAGAAGAACTATGCTCTCTAGTAGATCTTCTCAGCTAAGACTTAGGAGGTTGTCCAAGTAAAATTGGATCAGTAGGCAGCTTAAGTTAAAATGCAGTATCATTAACCTTTGCATTAATCTATGATCATCAGTAATCATGGTAAGAGGTTTAGGATTCAAATCCATGTAACCAGTGTCTATGGGCTTTGGCTTCTTAATCTTGTTAAGATCTTCAATAGTTTGATTTTCAAATAATACCACATCTTGGCTTCTGATAACTTTCTTATCTCATAGATCCTACAATCTGTATCCAAACTCATCATGACCATAACCCAAGAAGACACACTATTTAGTTTGCCATTAAGCTTCGATCTTTATCTCTTGAAATATATACAAATGCTCTATAGCCAAACACTCTGAAATGATTGTATAAGATTTCTTTCTCTATCCACACCTTTTTTGAAACATCATAATCAAGAGAAGTTAAAGGAGAAAGGTTAATTAAATCCACTATAGTTCTCATTGCTTCACCATAAAAGGCATTAGACAACTTAGCATGAAAGAGCATGCATCTAATTCTTTCATTAACTATCCGGTTCATTCTCTCTACAACTCCATTATGTTGAGGTGCCGTTGGAACAATCTTTTCAAGCTTGATGTAATGATCTTTGCAATATTTTTCAAATAGACCTTTGTATTCACCATTATTATCTGATTGGACACACTTCAATCTCATTCATGTTTTTCTTTCAACATGCACATGAAATTTAGTAAAAATAACAAGCACATGATTTTTAGTTTTTAGAGCATAGGCCCAAACTTTCCTAGATTGGTCATCAATAAATGTAATGAAATAGGTAGCACCACTAAGATTTCTTGAATTCATAGAGTACTCATTAGCATGAATCAAATAAAAAATATTTAATTTCCTATGCGAAGGGATTTAAAAAACAAAACTCTATGCTGTTTACTAGCCAAATAATGAATGCAATTCTTTAAAGACATAAATCTCATGAAAAAAGGAGCTTTGCTTTGCCGACACATCTAGTTCTTTCTCACTTAAGTGACCTAGGCTCATATGCCATAACACAGGAGAGTCTTCTGCAGCATTCACCTCTTCTTTACATAGTGTTATTGTTGTTTAGTAAAAAGAACTAATTTTTTCACCTTTTGCCACAACCAGAAACCCCTTTGTAAGCTTCCATTTACCTTATTTTCTTTGTTTATTTGCTTTATTAGTCCTTTACACCAAACAAGTATAAAGGGATTTATGGGCATACTAGGAAGAACCCACTAATGTAACCTTAAACAATTAATTAATTCTACTTGATTCTAATAATTTTGGATGAAATTGTCATGATATTTTAGTAAGGTTTTTTTTTAATGATTATAACAGGATACATACATCAAAAAAATATCAGACTCAAATGAAAATATTGAAGCCATATGACTATTTTTGGGCTTTAATATGACCAAGCAATAGATAAAAAAATAACTATGGGAGAACTTGAAAATCAATAGGATATTTTAAATGACATGCATAATGCTATTTTAAGAAAGTTCATGAGACACGTGCCCTATGTTGGAGTACATGTAGCTTTACCTTTGACCAAACATGTAAGCACATTGTAACTCTAGAATTGAGTACTTATAGTTTTTTTTATAACTCTTTTCACTCTTTTTTAAGTGATTGTCTAGACTTTAAAATTTTGAAAATGAATATTTATAATCTTTTTAAGCTTTTAATTAAGTATTCGTTATCAATTTTCATTTTTTTCCTGTTAATTTGGCAAACAAATTTCCAAATTGGAATGCAGAGTGGTAAGGCACAAGGGTAAACGAGTTAGAAAAAGTTACTCCAAAATTTAGGGTTTTTTTCCTTTTCCCTCTAAACAATTTTTAGAATGTTTAGAGTTTGAAATTTTGAATTTCATAATGGAACTAGTGCATGAGATTAAGAGTTCAACCATTTCCTTCTGCACAACCTAGGGCACAAAATAGATGTATAAGGAAAAACCTCCAATTTCCATTTAGAATATGACTTTGAAATGAATGTAAATAATAAATTATGATATAGATTGTCAACATGAAAAATTATATGACACATTTGCAAATAAAATGACAATTGGATGAAAAATTGACAGAAGATATTCAATTGAAAATTTAAAGCCACTATAAAGTACTTGACACAACCCAAAGTGACTTCTAGCTAACAAACAGTCAACATCAGACGAGTAGCCTAAGTTATGACAAGAAATAACCACTAAATAAAGCCAAAAGGCCAAGCCTTATGTCAAACAACCACGAACATTAGGTCGATCGACTAAGGGCATGGACTTGATCGCTAGGTGGAATCAAGGCAAATCAACCCCTCGAACTGCCACACAGCAATTGGCACGATCCAAGACATGTACAAACGTGATTGCATCAACCATTAAGCAAGAATCTCATTCATGCCATCAATATGCCAGAGACACATGGTCATTTATCATTTGCTTAAGATCATGACAATTGGTATGCTCATCACTTATATAAATACCTAAGTATCTCATCCTCAAATCATCTTTATTATTACTAAAACTCTACTTGAGAACTGACTTGAGTGTCAGATTATACTTAACAGACCATTTCCATCATGTGTAGCTGACTTTGTTACTTGTACAAATCATCTCTTCACCAATTTTCGTTGTCCCCAGAAAGAGAGTTTCATTTGGTCTGTGGCTTTCCCATCCACCTAATATTATGACATTATCTGCAAAAGGGCATCGTTGTGAAAGGGCTCGAGACAAGCACCACCATGATCAAATGGCAAATAAGCCCATTGAATTACTGCTAAACTCAAATCAACACACTGGCTAAGCAAGTCTGTCAACTATAAAGAGAGTTGGAAGCTCTCTGTTGCTCAAAGACATGACCTGTTTTTCCTCCACCACCCCCTCGCCCTCCAAGCCCTGTTTTCTTTGAAGTTAACTTGTCTACCACCCCTATGCCTTATTACCTAGCTCACCTTGCCTCACCATATGTCCAAACTACAACACCACGAATTGCACCCAACATTCGCTCAATTAGAGAAATTTCCAACCCAGTCATCCTCCCTCCATTGAGCAACCTAACTAACCCAATGTTAAACCTCTATCTTTTCCAGCCATAAACCCCACCAATTCTAAATCCAATTATCCAATTTGTACCAATCATCACCATGGTCGATTTTTGCCACCATGTGCAAAACCATCTCAATCGTGCACACAAGCTTTATGTCCTGCTAAACCTAAATCTTGACCTTACCCAAGGCTCAAGGTAGTTGTCCTCTTTCCTGGAGGAGAACTACCCCTTTATTGATGACGGTGATAGGTATTCCATTACCTACCCAATTTAAGTTACCAACCCACATAAATCCTTATCATGGAACGTCAAACCCCCAAGAGTATTTGGAGATGTTCTGAGCATCAATGTTATTGTTGGGAACCCCGAATGCTATCATATGCCATGCCTTCTCTACCACCCTAAAGAAGGCTGGCCTGCGTTGGTTTACAGCTATATCAAGGTAGTTGATCGACAGTTTCTAACAACTGTTGATGCATTTTCTACCCATTTTGCAACTGACAAGGCACCCAGAAAAATATCAAAAAGAATATCTAGCCCGTTTTAATGCCATGAATCTAGAAATTAAGGACCTTGACGAAGGTGTGGCAATGCACCAAATTGACTCTAGTCTCTGGTCCATGCACTTTTCCTTTTCCTTGGCCAAGCGAAATGTAATTTCTTTCTCAAAACTTTTGTCCTAATCAAAAAATGATATAAATGTTGAAGAAATTCTACTGAATCGACGAAAACTTGAATGAACTCAGCCTAAAAGTGTGCTATCTAGAGATAGAGCACTTGAGCAAGGGAATGTACCTCTCTGCAAATAGTTTAATAACTATGAGCTACTGAATACACCAATCAGTTGTATCGTGCAAGATGTAAGAGTCATTGATTTAATGAAGTTTCCCCTGCAGACACGGAGGAAATTCCCCTAACAAACAAATCAAAATTTTGCATGATAACATCGTGATGGCAATACCCTTCTAAAGATGGAGCCAAAGAAAAGCGCAAACGAAAACACCGCAACATCTAATGTCTAGGAAAAGAGGTTACCTAATCAAACTAATTTAAAACAAGCCAAAAATCTTTAAGCATCTTATTAAAGGCAGAACCTCTTTCACCATATATCATGTTTTGATTCTTCCCATCCATCTGTTGTCTTGTTGCTTAGAAACAACCAATTTTACTTCATACTAATTTCAATCACTTGGAATCTTCTTCCATTCTCATCAAATGTAGTTTTTATATGAAAGCCCACACAATTACTAAAAATATGGTAAAATATTTTTTTTAAGTAAAAATTCATTTTTTTTTCTTATCATATGCAATTTTTCCCAATTTTGTCCCTATGAAATATTTTTTATCAATTTTGTTCCTAAATAATATTAATTTATCTAATTTTATCCCTCACTTAGTGTATCATTCAAACTTTTAATATAAAACTAATATAAAAAGATCACAACTTATACAACCTAACCAATTACTTGAATTATCTTCCCAATTACACAATTCTTATGCTATGAAAGAAGAAGAATGAAAGCCTAGTATAATATAGGCAGCTTCTCCTCTCTTGTTACTAATGAAAAAATGACGTTGATCTTGATTGGAGGAAAGATTAATACAATCAGCTAATTGATCAAATCGTATAAAATTTGAGCTTCCCACGTTAGCTTTCCATTAAGAATTGAAATGACAGACTAATTAAGAGATGCAATTGGATAAATTGATATTATTCGGACAAAATTGAGAAAAAAGGTATTTCACAATGATAAAATTAAAAGAAAAAAAATTACATATCATAGGAACGAAAATGGGTTTTACTCATACTTTTTTTTTCACAACCAGACATTTAGATAGAAAGAACTACATAATTAAAATGGGAGCTTAGGAAATAAGCTATTAATTTAGTAGCACTGAACCCCCAACTTAGTAATAGGAGAAGTTAAAAATCTTCTCACACACCATTACCAATGGCAAAACAAATTTTCGGCTGAGCTAAATATGTTTTAGCAAGCATACAATGTTATATCTTGAAGTGGTCACTTGAAATTATTCTCTGTCAAACAAGAAATAGTTCTTCTACAACACTACCATTCAAACATTGACTAGTTACAATGCATGATAATGATAACAATAAGTTGAAAAAAGTCAGCAATATTAGTTAGGGACAAAATGAGAGAAAATTGCACAAATTTTTTTCAGAAGTTAAATAAACCAATGCTACTTGCCACCTTTCTCCCCCTTATCC
>JANHAO010007051.1:0-20597 GCA_026873985.1 Saraca asoca
TTAATTATTAAAGTTAGTTAGACTAATTTAATAACTTAAGCCTAAAAGCCTTTCTACACTTTCTATTAGATTAGGACTCTCAGTTAGGCTAGGAATAGGAATTTCAGTTGGATTGGGCCTAGGTCTTTTCATCACTAAATCCTAGAGTTATAAATATAATGTCTAGGATTAGTGAGGCAGCCGTACAACAACAAAAAGAAAAATGTTTTCTTTATTAAAAATAATTTTGAGAGTTCCTAGAAAAATAGAGAGAGCCGTCTTCTAGCAAAGAGGAAGTGAGAGAGGCAATTCCATCCAACAGATTAGAGTTTTGTCTTGCTCCCATGTGCATACCATCGAGACACAGTTTTTGTATCTATGTTGGTGATTTCTACATCCAGCCGCAGCACACCATCCAGCCGCAGCATCCCATCCAACCGCAGCATCAAGGAGACGAAATCTGGGTTGTTGTATTCAACCGCAACATCACATCTAGTCAGGGCATCAAGGGGACAGATTCTGGTGTTGTTGATATTCATCAAATCATTGATCTGTGTTACTGCATTCTGTATAAATGTAATGTAATAAGGTATTTTTCTGGACTAACTGATTTATATTTTATACATGGATCCTTGGTGGGTTTCAAAATTTTTAAATTTTCGCTATGCTTACTGCATGGAACCCAGCACTCCGACAGCCGACACACCTCCTTGTGTGGTTTGATCTTTAGTTTGGAAAGTTTTTCTATAGTTTTTTTTATTTTCTATAATTCTCGTGCTTTTTTAATTTTTTTGGTTGAATAATCTGTGATAGCTAGCCCCACTGCTAATCTGAGTATCAAAAACAAAAATCTAACCTTTGGGGATGAAGAAAAATCGATATTCAAAACCCTCTGTATAGATCTAATCCTAGCATTGGCTAGAATTATTGACCAGAAGTTGAATGCAAAAGATCGATAGTATCTTGCTTAGAAAAGAGCTGTTGAGTACTTCTTTAAGGGGATTGAAAAGGAAGATCACCTTACTTCGGATTCTCCTACAAATGACACCAAAGTTAAATGGATGGTGGAGGACTAATGTTTATTTGGCCTTTTGTGTAATACCTTGGCCAGTGAAGTCAAGGATAATACCATTCATTGCAAAATACTCAGGGACTTGTGGACTTTCCTTAAGAGGTTGTACTCAGAAAAAGATAATCTGTATCAGATATACAACTTATGTGTATTATTGTTTCAACCCGATGAAAAAGGTAAAAATATTTCACAAATATATTTTGATGTTAATCATCTATTTGAACAATGGAATGCTCTTATTCCCATCACTATGGATATTGAGGCCATACAGATTTAATGAGAAAAATTAGGAGCTATATGTTTTCTGATGGCTCTACCCCGTAAACTTAACATTGCCCATTAACAAATCTTGACCAGTTCTGAACTACTTACATGGATAAATGCGATTTATCATGTTTTCCAAAATGTTAGAGAAGTGCCATCTCAATCTACAACTCCTAGTGAGTCATCTAACTTGATTGGATCTGGTACTAGAGGGGTTGTGGTAATAAAGGAGGAAGAAGAAGGGGGCATGATTCTAATAATGCCTACATTTGTCATTGTTACAAAGAACTTGGTCATAGTAAGAGAAATTGTCCCAAGTTAAAAAATACACCACCTCGATTTGCACATACTATAACTAGTACGCCTGCACTAGAATATGAGCCTACTTATGGAATAATCATATCTCAAGAGGAGTATGCTCTATATCTTCAATTCCAAGTCTCTCAACAATCATCACCCATCCGGACTACTACCACTATGGTTCAGATAGGTAATCCTACTATGTGTCTCTCCAGTTCCAATACTAAATGGGTTATTGATTCAATTGCTACTGATCATATGACGGGTAATACAAGTATCTTATCTTCTTCTAACAACTCTCCTATACCTCTCATATTACTTTAGCTAATGGGTCTATTGCTTTTTTTGTTGGAAGTGGTACAGTTAATTTTGCGCCTAATATTTCTTTATCTAATGCTTTATATATTTCCAAGTTCTCATTCAATTTACTTTCTATCAGCCAACTAACATGTACCTATAATTGTGGCATTTTCTTTTTTCCTAGTTATTGTGTTTTTCAAGATCTTTTGACAAAGAAGATTTTTTATAGGAGATACGAATCTGGTGGGTTGTATATGCTTAATGAAAAAGTTCCTCAACTAATTGATGCATTTGCTACCCTCACTCTATATCAGTTACATTGTCACTTGGTTCATCCTTGTTTAGCATCTTTAAGGAAATTGTATCCTAGTTTAAGTTTTGTTTCTACTTTAAATTGTGAATTATATTAGTTTTCTAAATAACATCATCAATCTTATATTCCTCGAGTCAATAAATAAGTTGCATCCCCTTTTGAGTTAGTACATTCAGATATTTGGGGTCCTTGTCCTATTATTTCCAAATTTGGTTATAGTTATTTTGTTACTTTTGTTGATGACTATTCGAGAGTTCTTGGCTTTATTAGTGATAATGCTAAAGAATACTTTTCAATAAAATTTTCTTCTTATTTGTCACAACACTTATAATTCTTCAGTCATCTTGTGCAGTTACTTCATAATAAAATGGAGTAGCTAAAAGAAAAGAATCATCACCTAGTGCAGGTAGCTCCTGCTTGCTTATTTCAAATGAAAGTGCCTAAGGTATTATGGGCAGATGCAGTTGCTATAGCCTTTTTTTTTTTTTATCAATCGTATGCTATCTTCAATTCTTGATGGGTAAGTACATTATTCTCTTTTGTTTCCTTCTCAGACATTATTTCCTTACACTCCACCAATTTTTGGCTGCACATGTTTTGTCTAGGATCATTGTCCTCAAATTTCTAAGTTAGATCCTTGATTTTTAAAATGTATTTTCTTGGATATTCTCAAACTCAAAAAAGGTATCGATATTATTCCCCTAAATTAGGTTGTTATGTTATTTCTTCTGATGTTAATTTCTTTGAGTCAACTTCATTTTTTGGATCTTCTAAGTCTTCTTGCTCGGTGTCTGATTTTGCATTTGTTGATGAATATTTCCTTATGCATTCCACTCCTTAGGATTTCTAGGTCTCTTCCACTAAAACATGGACTTCCTCTCTTAGTAATTATATTTACTCTAGTAGAATGTAGGTACTAGTTGCAATCCATCCTTCTACCATTACTAAGACATTAAGTAGAATCCTTGTTATAGATATCCTATCAGCTTTGTCTCCTTCACCGGCTTCTTCCTCACAAGATCTGCTTCCTACGTCCTCTGATCTTGATTTGTCTATTGCTCAACAAAAAGGTATTCATAATTGCACTCAAAAAGGTACCTGTAATCACCCTTATCTGATTTCTATCTTTGTGTCTTATTCATATTTACCTATCTCATCATAATGCTTTATTGTCTCATTGGATTCTATTATTGTTCCTAAGTTAGTTTTAGAAGCACTTTCTCATTATAGGTGGTGTGCTATGAAGGAAGAAATGATGGCACTTAAGGCCAATCATACTTGGGATGGTATGCCATTACCGCATGGTAAGCAACCTATTAAATGCAAATAGGTGTTTACTGTGAAAGTTAAAATGGATGGTTCTATTACTCGATTAAAAGCTTGCTTAGTGGCAAAAGGATATGCTTAAACTTATGGCATTGATTATTTTAAAACTTTTTCTCCTATGGATAAGATTACTTCTGTTTGTTTATTTATCTCTCTTACTGCCTCTCAAAACTAGGTTCTTCATTAACTTGATATGAAAAATGCTTTTCTCCATGGCAATCTACTTGAGGAAGTATATATCGAGTAACCATCTGGTTTTGTTGCTCATAGAGAGTATGAAAAAGATAAAGTGTGCAAGTTGAAAAAGTCTTTGTATGGATTGAAACAATCTCCTCGTGCCTAGTTTGGAAAATTTAATGATGTGGTCATAGAATTTAGGATGCAAAAAAGTGACCATGATCATTCTATTTTCTATAAACAATCAAATTCTGATTGTATCCTTTTAGCTATCTATGTGGATGATATTGTGATTACTAGTAGTAATAGTTTGGGCATTTTAAAATTGAAGACTTTTCTCCAAAACAAATTTCAAAATAAAGACCTATGAGCACTTCGATACTTCTTGGGTGTTAAGATTGCTTGAAACAAGCAAAAAAATTTGTTGTCACAGAGAAAATATGTACTTGATCTTTTGAATGAAACAGGTTTGCTTGGGACCAAACCATGTAATACCCCTATGAATCCAAATATTAAGATTGGATTAGAAGATAAAGAACTACTAGAAAACTTAGAACTATACAAATGGTTAGTGGGAAAGTTGAACTATCTTACCATCATGAGGCTTGACATTTCTTTCCCAATTAGTATAGTTAGTCAGTTCATGAATTCTCCAAGAACCTCTCAGTGGGATGCAACTATTCACATATTAAAATATTTAAAAAAGGCGCCTGGGCATGGAATCTTATGCAAAAATTATGGCCTTTGTAGAGTAGAAGGCTTTTCTGATGCAGACTGGCCAAGATGTTATATAGACCAAAGATCTACTTTAGATATTGTGTGTTTATTGATGGAAATCTTATGTCTTGGAAAAGTAAAAAACAAGTTGTTGTATCATGGTCAAGTGCAAAATCTGAATATCGGGCTATGGCTCATGTTACATCTAAGCTTGTGTGAATTTCTTACCTTCTTCATCAACTTGGAATTAAGTCCTTTAGAGCTAGGCAGTTATGGTGTGATAATTAGGCTGCCACTCACTGCTATAAATCCAATTTTGCATGAGCGAACAAAGCATATAGAGGTTAATTGTCATTTTGTTAGGCAGAAACTCCAAGAAGGAGTAATTGATCTTAGGTATATCAAAAATAGGGATCAATTCGCTGACTTATTTACTAAGGCACTTCCAAGAGATAGGTTGATCATATTTGTTACAAGTTGTACATATTTGATATATATGCTCCAACTTAAGGGGGAGTATCAGTAAATAGGTTAGTTAAAGTGATAAGCCTATGTAAGATAAATGATAAGTCTAGATAGGTTAATAAATTATAGACCTAATAGGACTCTATTTCATATATATATATATATATATATATCTTCAATATCAATACATATGCCTAGTTCATTGTTGAGCACGGCTTCATAATATCTTTTCTTTTTCTCTCTCTTAATAGTCTACATTGTGCAATCTGACATATTTAATGTAGTCAAGATTTTTCAATGATTAATGTCTGTTTCTTTTCTAGACTAGAAATCTACTGAATGAGATCAACAATAAGAAAAATGAAATTAGGATCTAAAACTTTTGATTATATGTTCATTGGTTATGCTGAGAATAGTGTCGCATATAGATTTCTTATGGTTAAAAGTCATGTTCTAGATTGCAACACTATTATTGAGACAAAGAATGCTGAATTCTTTAAATATATTTTTCCACTTTCTGATAAAATTTCTCATGCACCTATTGACAAAAATATTAATGAAATTTCAATTAAGGAATTGAGAAGGAGTAAGAGACCAAGGAAGGAAACTTCTTTTGGAATTAATTTTTATACTTATTTGATCAAAAATGATCCTATGACTTACTTTGAGCTATCTCTTCTCCTAAAGCATCACTATGGAAAGAAGCCATAAAAACTAAAATTGATTCTATTTTATTAAACCAAACACAGGATTTAGTTGATTTACCACTAGGAGCAAAACCCATTAGTTGTAAATGGATTTTCAAAAGGAAATTTAATCTTGATGGTTCAATTGAAAAATATAAAGTATGTCTTGTTGCAAAAGACTTTACTCAAAAACAAAACATTGATTATTTCAATACTTATGCACCAGTGAAAAGAATTTTCTCAACACAAATTTTGTTTGCATTAACCTCTATTTTTAAACTATTTATGCATCAAATGGATGTAAAAACAACTTTATTAAATGGTGATTTAGAAGAAGAAATTTATATAAAGCAACCTAAAAATTGTAAGGTCCTTGGACAAGAAAATAAAGTTTGTAAATTAAGAGAGTCTTTGTATGGTTTGAAACAAGCACCAAAACTGTGGCATGAAAAATTTGAGCAAACACTAATAAATAGGGGCTTTTCATTTGTTGAAGTGGATATATGTGTATATACAAAGTATGAAAATGGTAAATGCGTGATTATTAGTTTATATGTTGCTGATATACTTATCTTTGGCACAAATCTTCATATAGTGCATGACATTAAATTTTTCTTAGCTTCAAATTTTGATATGAAAAACATGGATGAAGTTCGTGTTATCTTGGGTATTAAAATCATAAGAAAAGGTAATGGCATAGTCTTTTCACAACAATATTATGTAGAAAAACTCCTTAGAAATTTTGGCTATTTTGAGGAAAAATTTGTTAGTACTTCTTATGATGCTAATACTCAATTAAAGAAAAATTTAGGCGATTCAATAGCCCAATTTGAGTATGCTCAGATCAATGGAAGTTTGATGCACTTAATGAATTTTATTAGACCTGATATAGCATATATTGTGTGTAGACTGAGTAGACATACTCATAGTCTTAATCAAGATCACCGGAATGCCCTAATGACACTAATGAGATATTTAAGAGGTACCATGAACTACAGTATCTTATATAGTGGGTCTCTAGATATATTACAAGGATACAGTGATGCTAATTGGATTTTTGATTCAGATGAGACAAAATCCACTAGTGGTTTTGTGTTCACCCTTAGGGGTACTACAATGGCTTAGAAATCATCTAAGCAAATAATTATAGCTAGATCCACCATGGAGTCAAAATTTGTGGCTCTGGAGATGGCTAGAAGTGAAGTTGAATGGATAAGAAATTTCTTATTTGATATACCATTAGGCACAAAACCAAGACCTTAGGTATCTATGCATTGTGATTGTCAATCAGCATAACCATTGTAAGGAATAAAGCTTTTAATGGCAAGAGTCAACATATTAGATTGAGACATAATGTTGTGAAGCAACTGCTCAAAGATGGAATCATTTCCATTAACTATGTGAAATCTGAAAGGAATTTGGCCGATCCTTTAACAAAACCCTTGGGTAAAAAGCAAATAATTGAAAATTTGAGGGGAATAGGAGTAATGCCAATTTGAGATTAACAAAGATGGTAATGTAACCTATGTGATTGGAGATCCATGAATTAGGCTTATATGGGTAATAACAAGTCATTGTCAAGCACTAAAAGAATTTTTTGTCCCTCCTATGGTGTATGATTAGTGCTAAACTGCAAACTATAAGTGAGGATGAGTTAAGCTTTTAATAAATTTCATATCCCTTATGGGTAATGTATTTAATTACAGTGTACACTTAATGGAATCACCTATATGAGTGTCTAGTGGGGCCGTTTCTATGAGATTTGTGGTAATATCTCTAAAGCACTCATGAATTACTAGGCATGTGCATAGCCTATTAGCGCAAAACCACATTGCATGGCAAAATACTTTACAAATGTAAAATGATTTGTGGGAATATTAACTACAACAAGAGTTGTAAGTTCGTATAAGTTATAAACTTCACTTATAATTCAGTAGGTTATGTCCCATTATTTCTTGATTTGGTTCATAGTTTAAATCAAATTAATGTTTTACACTTCCAAGGGAACCCAGCAAATCTTTTTCTTTTCTGAAAACCCTTTTAAAATAAGTGGGAGATTGTTAGAAGTATTTCAAAAGGGCTTCATTTTTGTATTATTTTAAAGTCTCATATTGCTTGAGACAAGGGGTGTTAAAAAATTTATATATCAAATATCACTCTTAGTCTGTTGGCAAGTGATTAGGAGGTAGACTAATGCACACGAGATCGGCCAATCCAAGAGTAAAAGTTGGATTCCCCCCTTTTCGCATGAATAATACATAAAATCTGGCCCAAACTCTTTTTGTTGAATTTAATTTTTTGATAATTTTAAACGTTGGAGCTTACGTACAACACCAAAGTAGATGAGTCTGTTGTATTTTAGAGAAATAACTGATCACATCTCTACACAGAAGACAAATAATCCCTTGAGGACAATGATTCTTTCACACCTTAGACTGTCATGATTACAACATATATATAGGATCTTCTCAATCACGCATTTATTACTATTTAGCATTTTATTCACATAAACTTTCTTAATATATGAGAATTTATTTTAAACATAATTATTATTGTTTTAAAAGTAAAGAAAATAAATTATTTCATTTTTTCTTTTGTCGAGAACCTTGCATTCTGTATTTCTTGTAAGCTTTGTCTTCTTTTGCATATCATATTTGATCCTAAGTCTTTCTGTGTGTAATTCTAATGGATTAGTTATTCCTACTATAATAAAAAAAAAATTATTTCAAATAATTCAAGATGGGTTCTAGTTGTGTCACAAAATAACTTGCTTCATAGAATTATTTGTTAAAAAAAAAAAAAGAAAAATTCTTTTCAGTGAAAGTCAATTTATAAATTGAAATCTAATATATGAACTCCTAGAATGCATGAAGACTATACAGACACAGGAATACATTTTAGAAGAAAAATGTATTATAAATGGAAAATAATATATCTAATACATCCCAAATACGTAAACAATAAAAAGAATGATATGTTTGTACTTCTTAGATGAACTCTCAATAATAAATTTGCTGATTTTCTCTAAATTATATTGCAGTAACAAGGTTACTAATAAATATTTTTTGGGTCACTGATGTATCTACTTGCATGGAAATATATTAATTTTGATTCTTATAATTCAGCTTTGCTTCCTCCATTCTTATATGATTATCTAATTAGCCAAGACCACAATACTTTGACTAAACCCATGGGCATTTACACCCAATCTTTTGGCACGTTTTTCCTTCAAGTGGTCCCATATTAATAGAAATCAACCATTTACAATAACGACCGTGACAATTGAAGTTGTTGGTCATTCCCTTTTTTTTCTTTTTTCTTCTTTTTTTATGTGAAAAGGTTGCTCGTCCAAATCATAGTATTTCAAAAATTTGCCCCATCCTGCTCTATGGGTTCGACTCTGATATTTTCAGATTGTTTAGGAATACACTTCAAGTGTTTTCCACTTTTGTAATGATTTCATAAGTCATAAATAATCCTCATGAATTTGGATTTTTTTTTCTTTCATCATGTTCCTATTAAATTGACTGAGGGATTGATATAGAATTTTTATATATAATGAAACTTATAATTCATTTTTTAATGTATAATAAGACTAAAAAAAAATTTATATTTATCTCTTTTTAATATGATAAAAAAATAACCAAAATAAAAAGGAAAAAATCCAAATTCAATCATTATTATTAAAATATATATAGCGCAAATGACCCCCATATGCATGTATAAATCCCCCAAGTCTCCTAAAGTTCTCCTTTGAAATTAATTACTCACAACTATCGGTTATAATATATAACATAAATACACAAGCACACGTGTATAATAAAGCATTCTTTTAGATTAGTGAACTTGTATGTTTCATGATCCAAGGTATTGGTGACTTTGTTAACGAGGTGTAATGAGGGGCGGACACAGCATTCCCTATCAATGGGGACGGGGCTTGTTCTCTAAAATAAAAAAATTTATAATTTGACTCTTAAATTTTCTATTTCCTTTCATTAGGACCCATATTTAAAAAAAAAATTTTAATTTAATTCCTGTTAAATTTTCAATTTAATCCTTTCACCACTTTTTTTTTTACTATTACAATATATATTTAAAAAAAATCAATGGGAGCTTGAGCTCCCATTGAATCCCACGTGGATCCGCCATTGGATGTAATTTATGATTTCGAGTTCATCTGATATGATTTATTATCTTTGATTATTTATATTTTATATTTCAATCCTACTATCAATCATATCAAAAGATTAGACAATTTGTAAATATTATTATAAATCTTTAAAAAAGCTGTAGCATGTTTCCATCTAACAGCGGATCAACTTATTCTACTCTAAACTTTTCTATAAAGTAAAAAAATGATAAAATGTAATTGATGTGCAAACATAAATTCAGGCACGGAAAAATTTGTACTTTTATAATTAAAACGTATATCCTAAATTGATTCCAGCTCAAGAGAATATGAGAATTAAAATGTGTTTGCTTAGAATT
Organism: Saraca asoca; assembly: GCA_026873985.1. Taxonomy (NCBI): domain Eukaryota; kingdom Viridiplantae; phylum Streptophyta; class Magnoliopsida; order Fabales; family Fabaceae; genus Saraca; species Saraca asoca. Next base: position 10,088 of record JANHAO010007051.1, read on the forward strand.
ATGAAAAAAATAAATGGTATTGTTATTATTATTATTATTTTTGGAAAATCTCGTCCCATCATCAAATGATGGAAATGATTATTACAAGGGTTTTGTTTTTACACAAGAAAGAAAAAATCGAATATTCACATGGGACTTACAATTTTTATATATAAAAGTTTTATATTATTTTGCAACAAGTTTTTCGCACAAAATTACGTCTTTTTAATATAAAGTAAATTTTTGAGAATTTTGTGTTTGTCAATTTCAATTGATGGAGTTGTAATTTTTTGTGTATTTATATTAAATATAAAATCTATACAAAATAACAATATTTTGTTAAAATATTGCAATAAAAATAAAAAATCTCATAAAATTTTAAATTTCCATAAAACTTGTAAAAAAAAATCCACAGGACAATACCCTTATTTCATTACAGGTTACCTAAATTCTCATTTATTACTTTTGGAATATTCTTTTTTATGAGAAAATAAACATGAAAATAAAAAATTATGATGAATTTATTTTTGAGGGACTAGTAATTTTTTATAAACTTGTGACTCACAACAAGCATAAAAGAATATATAAAATATTACAAAAATTTTGTATACAAATTATAATTTTTAAAATAAAATTTCAAATTCATAGTGAAAAATTACCCAATGTAATAACGGGAAGAGTACAATATCTCATTGCCCACTCTGCTTTTGCAAGAAGTTCCACCCGGTGGACATACTGTAAAAGATGTGCTTGCAGGTGGTGATAATTCAAATTCATCTGTTGAGTTCAATATTACCAATTCAGATAAACTTAATTTAAATCCGATCTAAATAATAGTCAAATTCAATCTAATTATTGCACAAAGTTTACATAATTTAACTTGTCTAACATGTTTACTAAATTCAATTAATAAAATTTATACTATAATAAATCCATTTATTACACAGGTTTTCAGTAAAAATAGCCATTATTGATTAGATATATTATTAAATTTTATTATTATTTATTAAAATTTTAATTTTATTTATTAAACTTTTATTGTCATTATTAAATTTTTATTTTTATTTTGAATCAATCTTTAGCCCAATCCATTTATTATATGTTAACCGGATTCTAATTACAACTCAAATTCACATAAATTCAACTCCGCTCCCTGTATAGTGTTTCACATTCATGTCGGATTATCAGTGTCAAAAATTGCCGTCCCTGGCTATGGGCAGATTAACTCCCTCTAATCATGTGAAATCAATATGCATGAAGAGAAAATTAATCAACTATTGGTAGACCGTAACTGTAAACAAGACACGGCTGTCGATTCAATGATGATAAAATTATTTAACGGTTGAACACTCAAGGTATGCATACCCCAGTTTTTTATTATGGGTATGAAAGAACTATCCAATCTAATTTTGCTGAAATAACATATGGTAAGTGACGGCCAGTAGTCATGGGATTTGGCCAATTTGGTTTTCAATTGCTTCTCTGGAATCGCCAGAAACATAGCACGATGACTACTGATTGATAAGAGCTGTAAAAACTGCTAGGTATAATTCTAGAAAACAGCTCATATCCTCTTTTGGTTTGCTGAGTTTCTCTTCTCTTCTCTTTCTCATTTGAATATTAACTTCCTTTTGGAATGCCTGAGGGACTGCATTACATGTTAATACTGTGGGTTTAAGAGCTCTTGCTTCCTGATTCTAGCAATACAGAGAAAACTGCAATATGGCATGAGGTCACAGAAAAACTAATGCAATCTATATTTCTGACAATGTTGTGGCATTATGCTGGAGGTGTAACTAATGACCAAAAACCTCTTCTAGACATATCCATTAGGCTTCGATCCTCTTCCAGTTCTTTTTCGCATGTCAGCATCATAATGTAATAAAGCAGCATTCAGGGCCTGCACCAAAATGAGTTTTTTGTGCCTTAGTTTACCAGAGTATCAAATTAAGAGGAAGGTTAGCTTTATGAAGGTTAATTAATTTCACCGTAGGATTATCTATTTCTTTTGAGATATGTGATTTTATGATCATACTATTTTATAATACAATGCAAGTAAGCAATCCTACAGTGAAAATCTTCAACCCCTCGGAAGAGATCTACAGAACAATCTAAGAAAGAGCAACAACGGCATAACATAATCCCCCAGCTTAATGAATTGAACCAACTAGACACAATCTTTATATATGACAAACAACTACACTTCAAATCTTTGGATGAATTCTAGTTTTCAAAATAAGATTCCTTTCTGCACAATAGCTTCCCACTCAACCACACATTAATAAATTGTCTAGAAAAGGAAGCCGAAGAGGATGGAAAATGACAAATATAAAGGTGAAAATCCCCATTACAAATAACTAGTTGAAAGCCATTCATATTGGTCATCATGTGAAAGTCAGAGACATGAAGGCAATGTCACAGAACAGATAAAAAATGAATGGAATTGTTCCCAGTTTCCTGATGGAAATCAATGCAAAAGCTTAATGAAGAAGATACAGCTCCCAAAATTTGTCCAAGGACACTTATGTGAGTAGTACCAAGAAGTTAAAATTTTGCTGAGCTCATCTAAATAACGCATTATGTAGAACTTGAAACAATTTTCAGCATTTCTGCCCAATGTATGGAAAAGCCTTCTGTTTTAAACAACCAATACCTTGGATTTGACATTTACTAAGATTTCCAATGGCAATTTGTTCTAAACATAATTTCACACCTATGACCACTCCCCCTCCCTTGTTCTCTTGCAATTCTTGTTTCTTATTCCTTTCCTCCTTTCTATTCTTAAATTTGAGGAGGAAGTGATGCTGAAAGGTTTAAGAAGCTAATGTAGAGTGTAGAGTGTGTACCTGCTGCATAGGATGGACAATAAGGGAAAGTTGGTGCCGAAGGTCTGACCGCCCAGATACTTTTATGTCCTGAGAAAAGAAAGGTAGAGAATCTCTGGGTAACTATCATAAACTAAACTAATGGAAGTCAAAACATTCAAAAACATTAGTAGAGTAGAGCCAGAGGAATACATCAAGCTTAGAATATATTTGTGAAATTCCATCCTTCAGTCTGTTAACCTGCATACAATCACCAAGTAGAAAAAAACAATAATATTAAAAATGCAATACAAAAAGTAACCCCTAGCAAACCACTAGTTTCTAGAATAATATATCTATAACATAATCCATGACACATACCTGCCACTTGCAATTTGTTTTAAAAAAACCAGAAAAACACATCATTGCAATCAGAAATAAAACAAATTCAGAGGCTTGCTACAGGTAATAGAAATTTCGAGTCCTTAAACCCACCTTGGCATCAATGCATTTTATGAACATATTTGACAGTGACACATACTGGTTTATTATTACTGTAAGGATCTTGGCTCATTCTCAACAGCTTAGGAATGGCAGGTTGAGTTGTTCTTAACATAATATTAGAGGCTATTAAACAAATAATCTAGAGCAGTGTTTTGTCACATATCAAACATGACGTTTCCAATCAAGGGGCATGTTAGAGTTTATCATTGTTGGACCCTCTGCTTAAAAGCTAAAACCTACTAAAATATCTGCTTAATCATAGAGACTGTATATAGCAAATCTAAAGCTAATTTTTAGGGATCTTACAGCTGTGTAATTAGCATATAGTTAAGACATGCAAATAGCACATAATCGGCTCATGATGCATTCCTTTTCCCCCATGTTAAAAGAAGAGAAAGAATTGTAAGGCCATGCTCAACAATGAGGCAGGCACATCTATATATACTGAAAAAGACATACAAAAGATAAAGTTACAATATGCCCATGACTCATTTACCTATTTAGGCCCATAACTAACTTATCAACTAACACCCTATATAATCTTACATGGCTGAGAACATTATCTTAAGCCTTCAGAATATCTTCTTTATCTTACAGAGCTTCTCTTTGACCTCTGCTGGTCACTTCTACTTAGATAGGCAACTTAGACCCTAGATTTAGGATTTTCAAAAATTTATATACCTATAACCAAAAGGAAAAGTCAAGTACTTTTCCAATGTAGACAATAAAATGCAAGACTTCTCATATTCCCATGCAATTTAGTCAAGAAGCATATAACAATCATCATATCATACTTGGAAATGGACTGCACCCTAAAAATGAAGGAGAAAGAACAGAAATAGACAGTTGAGAAAGTGTGGTAATGAACATGTTGATGATAGAAATATAATCCTGCAGCAACAATAATCTAAAGAAATAAATATCCAAAATCAAAGATAATCCCACATCATATGAGATGAATTCACAAACAACCAAAAGAAAATCGAAATTCCTGACATTCCAACTTCTTAGGATTGCAGTATTATAGATACTAAGTGCACATATTCTAGCTTTTGGCCATGAAAGATCATACTGAATGATAAAGGCACAAAACTTACCTTATTATGAAGGTTTGATGTTGTAATTGGATATGAAGACCAGAAATGCCTCAGCAGTTCTTTACTGGAATCCCAATGCTGGCAAGAAGGATGTATTACATATGTGAGAACATGTAGAACAATTCAGAACAATACTGCATAAAATATGCCAAACTAAGCTTAAGATATGGCAGCATATACTACAATTTATCAACAAACAGGTGAAAAGAAAGACCATAATATTATATCCAATATTCGTTTGATTTTTGCATCCTTTCAGTTTTGTTTTCTTATCTCTATCCTCAAAGAACCCAAAAACTATTGCTCTTCACTCACATCAAGCAGTTGCTCCTTAGTTGTGCTAGGCAATATGTCAAGGACACTCTCCTGGGAATATTTCCCAAGATGGTGTCTGCTGCTTGAGATATTCTTGGTCAATCCATTAAGAACCTGTAAAACAATGAACAATTCATACTTTTAATTAAGTACAAAATTTTCATTAGCAGGAAAGATAATATATTATTTAAAAAAAAAGGGAAGATATATGCCTCAGTATACTACTATTTTTAATTTTTGATTAAAATCTGGCTAGCACAATACTGAACACTTCATGCTCATTTGTCAGCAATTTGGAAGGTTTATTTCTGATAGCAAAAGGATGGCGTTACCGTCAAAGCAACCTCAGGACTGACAAGGGGATCACTTAACCCTATGGCCTTGATTTTAGAAATGGATGACCTCAAGAAGCCATATGCTTCTTCAGAACTCAGACTGCATCCTATTTGCTCCACTCCGGCTTGTGAACAATCCAGAGTTTTAACTGCATTAGCTTGTTGGGAATCAAAGTAGTCACGAGGATCCTGATTTCAAGAAAGAAACAGACATTATAAGTCTTACATATTTGATAAACATACATCGTCTGACTGGAAATATACAGGTACTTCATAATATCTGTTAGTCATGTAAGGATTGAGATAAAGCTGGACCTTGATGCAAAGCGGAGCAAAAGGATGGTTATCCTGCTCCTGAAGATCCTCAATCTGGGTCATTCGAGAAATTCTGTGAAGTCTCTCCCGATCTATATCCCCATCAAATTCTGCATAGAAGTATGTATAAAAACCAGCTCCACAATGAATGGAAGATGAATGAACAGGGTTAAACACACACGAACCCAGTCTTGTCCTTGCAAGAGCTTCTGCTACTGTTCTTGGTTGTTCCAGCTCCACATCTACATTTAGTTTAAGATCAAACTTCCATCACTGAGAAAATTAGACATTTGAGAAACTAGAAGAATAACTATTTGATTTTGTTATCAAAACCTTCCTGCAATTCTTATCCCAAAAGTTGATGCAAATTAGTCTAGACTGACCAATAGCAAGGTCTAGACTTTCCTGCAATCCAAATGTGCTCATATTACATATCAAGACTACCTAAAACAGTAATACTACTTAAGAGATGAAACAAATGTGTCCATATTATATGGCTATCCAAATGTGATATAAAAAAGACATGAAACAAAAGCAAATATAGGAATAAAACTACAGAATGAAATAAAAAATTACGCCATTTGTGCCTAGTCAATATGGAAAATGTAGCAAACTGAAGAGAGAGAATTACCTAAAGTTCTTCCTTCAAGAACAACAGCACCTTGCCGGTTAAGATCTTGCAACAGAGTTCTCCGATACAGATGATTTTGTGTTTGAGAAATTTCCTTGCTACCATCACGGAATATCCCATGATCCTTCTCATAAAAATAGCATTAAGTTAAGATACAAAAATTCAGTGAAGACCTAAGAATTCTCAACAAACAATGCAGAGACACACACACATATACTTTAACAAATGTTTAGGACCCAACAGCTAGCATCAGATGGTATGTGAACATTTTTTCACCTCTAGATAGTATGAATAAAAGATAAGATCTGCACAACCTGTGTTCAACTAATCAGGTAATCTACAACCAGCTCTATGGCTTTTGACATCTCCAAATTGAACAGTCACTCAAAGACAACAGAAGCATGGACAAAAAATTTAGCCACTAGCAGGACACAAACATAGTTCTAAAGCCTTGCTAAGTCTCAAGGCTTGTACCAATTTTAGGCACAATGGTCACTCAATGGGGCATAATGCACATAATGAATAAGGATTCCCATATTCCAAGCAGGGGAGGGCAATGGCTCCTTCAAAGGTTAAAAGTTTTTGTACGGACTGTTGTTTCGAACATGATTAATACAAATGATCTGTTAGAGCAGTTGGCCCACCTGGTCTCAAAGTGAGGCCATTCGTTGTGTAAGTAGCTTTTCCCACAACTTCAACCCCCATTAGGGGCTTTCTAAACAAATCATACTACCAAAGAATATGTCCAATATAAAATCTTCTCCTACATAAAGTGCTTTCCAGGTTGCCTAATTTTTTGTTTTTTTAATAGAAAGGGAAATATGATTAAGAAGGAAGAAATGAGTTACAAAACCAGAGGATTAGATAACTTCTATGGAAACCCCCCCCCCCCCAAAAAAAAAAAAAGACAAGGCTTCTTAATTAAACATTAGGAGTAAAGTATTTTACTTCCACATAACTAATCATTGTCACATAATTTGAGAATCCTTTCATAATGCTCAGACTATATTAACTTCCGTATGAGAGTCCTGTCAAATTTTCCTAATTCTCTAATCATCTTTGTTCTTCCAAAAGAAGCCATAATAAATATGGATCAAAGTCCTTCAAAAAGATATGTAAATACATAACACTAACCATCCCGCCATAGAAGGCTGTTAATAATTTTACCCACTAAAATCATTAGCTATATCTGATCAAATGTTCTCTTCATTATGATGAACAACATACTCTGAAACTGAAACTTATAATAAGGAAAATAAAAATAATTGTTTAAAATTAGAAAGTGACAATATGTATAAATACTAAGGATTCTTTCACCATACAGGAAGATGAGTGTAATCATCTCCTTGGTCTGCTTCCATATCTAAAGTTGGATCAACCCGCCTGACCTGCAAATATACATACATTAAGGGATAAAGTGTGCTCAGATAATGTGGAAAGGACAATGAAGCCAAGAATCCCATCAAGAAAAATCAGAAACAAATGAGAGACCTTCTTCCGAGCTTCACTTTCCAATATTTCATCATCTTTAAGAAAAACAGCAAGCTCCTCATCTTCAGCAGCCTCAGCAGCAGCTGCAACAGCATTTTTGGTACTATGTAGGTATTCAGCTCTAAAATATTTAGTCCAGAAATCCTTCTCTGTCATCTAAAATTTAGAGACAATAGGAGGAAATTTTAAGCTTCAAGTACACAAGTGAAAAATGGTTTCATATTATTGACCAACGGTAAAGTAAAAGCAAATATTGAGACCAGAAATATTATTATTATCCAATGTACCTTACTGGGTACAAAATTAAGGAATGCCTGGTGAACAGCGGGTTTTAAGGCAAATATCTGGAAACATAACAAGTAAAAACATTAATAAATCCATCTGTCAAATAAACACTCAAAGAAGTTAAACCTCATCTGTTATAAGTACAAGTGCTAAAAATAGTGGGCTAGAATGTTAACAATCAAGCAGAATTGATGCACAAAACAATACAAACATGACAATAACCAGTGGTGGAGCCACATATGTTCCAGTGTGCTGACTTTTCTAAAATCTCATAAGATGTTATTCATTCCACTAGAACTGACTTCTAAGATTTGCCTCCACTAAACCATTGAAATGGCATAAGATTATTATCCAATAGTTTATTTACGTGTTAAGTTAGGACGAGTTTTACATATGGCTTCTACAACTATGGAAAGATCATTTTGTTTCACAAAGATTGAGCATAGTTGATTACGTAATTAAATGAGATGCATTGATGAATGTTTGGTTATATACAAGGAGAGGGATATATTTAGTCTCATTGATAATGAATTGATTATACATCAAAATCGAGTCAAGGACAATTTTAGGACGTAATATATTTGTAAAATATTACAATTATAATTTAACATACATTACAATTTAAATATATGTGTGTGTGTGTGTGTGTGTGTGTGTGTGTGTGATTTTTACTTTAGTTATATACTCTAGTCCACCTAATGACCTTCAAGCCCTGACTCTGTAACTGATAATAAAAATGTCATCCATAAAAAAAATGTGTGTTATTACCAGCTGGATTCATTGAGGAACAACAAATACTTAGATTTCAAAAAACAATAAATAGTTGGATGAAATTTTATAAGAGTTAGGTGGTGGACCCGGTGGTTGAAGAGGAAGCACACTTTTCAGTTAAAGTATTACCAGCAAGAAAATTGTAACAACCAATGACAGATAGCCATAGAACATTTCCTCTGGTGATAGGACAGTCAAACTGTCATTTTCTATAAGTTCTACAATATTTACTGACACAGTGATGTGGATATCTCAATTCTTGGGCATTCTTTGATATGTGAAGGAGAGCTATTGACTGTAAAGTTTAAGAAAACTGGCAGAATTATGGATGCATAGAGAAGTTACATAGAAAATATTTTGCAATGGTGAGAACTGGAAATGAAATTACATTTTCTTTAATTAGAATGAGGTTTAATTACCGATATTATGACTTGAAAATGCAAGTTTGGGGGTTATAATTATAAAACTCTATATCATTATTAGCTTTAGAGATAGGTTGATGTGTCCTGGACACCTACCAGAGCTTCTTTGACAAGATAATCAAAGTTTGATCCTTATCATCTCCATTATCATAATTTGAATTTAAAAAAAAAATATTTATTTCAGCAAAAGATAATGGCATCCCTATGCTTTTCACTCTTCATGCCCAAAAGACTGCTACATAATGGGCAAAATTTGAGATATCTAGAAATAATTCATGGGCATTAACCCAACTGCTTAAGCTCTTAGGTTGATCAGCTTTTTGGAAACTAGAAAATCATAAATAATAGCACTATCTTGCAAAGAGAGAAGCTGACTCTGGAAGTCCATGAAAAAGAAATATTTAACTGTACTTTTCAGTTTACAAATCGATTAGATCAAGGTCAACCAGCAAATATAGCCCATGAAAAAAAGGAAGTTAAAAGACAAAATGTCAATGTCTACAAACACATGTAATCGCAAATATACATGTTTACAATCCATACCACACAGTACAATGTACATATGCTGGTTATATATTGAACCAACCACACCCCCTAAACCCCCCCCCCCCAAAAAAAAAAAGAGAGAGAGAGAAAAGAGGCAATGGATATAGTATAACTACAAGATGCCACTCACTCATGATGTATAGCCATACGGGTATAATTGAAAGATGAAACTATAACCTCTCTCTTATCCCTCGAGTGGGTTTGTCTAGATACTTTGGACATATTCTTTTCAAATACATATTGTGTTGTTGGAAATAACAAGGAAAAAGGCACAATTTGAGAAGTTGCAAGTCTTGCTGTTCTATGTTGTATATGGTCGGAAAGGAATGTTAGAATTTTCAGGCAGCAATTTCAGCCTATGTTCTTGGTGTGAGATATTATGATTGTTACTACACTTTGGCTTCAAGCTCATGATTTCTCCCAAAGGATAAGCCTAGCACAAGGAATGGGAATCAGTTTTAGAACTTTGATCGGGGTTTTTTCTGGTTTTTATTTTTATGTAACTTCTAGCCCTTTGAGTTTTTCTTCTTTTGAGGATTGCTCAACCTCTTTGCATGTAATTTTTTCATTCTCTTCATAACATCTTTTCAATAAGAAAAATGATTCAATATTTTACCAAGGGATGGACCCACATATCATCTTGAGGGGGTGGTAGCCCCCCAAGGCACAATGTTTTCTCACGCAACTATATATGTGTTGAGCAATTTGCCTCCCCAAAATTGTTATATTAGTCCCCTCAAATCAAGATTTCATATTAAATTGTTTCTCGAGTTGGGAGAATATTAGATTAATAGTATTCTATGACACAATAAAATAGACACAAAATAAATATATACATAAATGTTGTGCATCCCAAAACAAAATTTATGAGATCACATTTGCAACAATACATATCGATATTATACACCTATTCTTTTGAATACATGTCAAAGTAGACTTATCTCCATTTTCGGCCAAAAGAAACCTTTGCTAAGTTGAAGAACACTTCGGCCAAAGAAGACCGGGAACTTCAGAA
>JANHAO010007052.1:0-20584 GCA_026873985.1 Saraca asoca
AATTGGATGATGGAGTATTACTACACATTCTTCATATCTAATTGGATGATGGAGTATTACCACATATCCTCTGAATATGGCATCTAACGCTTTCATTTAGATAGGATCCGATGCATTCTGTCAACCAACCAAATTTTTTATTGGAAGATTTACTTAAATCCTTTGTCCTGTCCTCTGCAGGTGATGTGAATTCAGACAGTGACAAAATGTACATAAAGTCTTCGCATACCTACTTTGCTGTAAAAACAAATTAATAGAAAAAACGTGTCCATGATTGATGACGAATAATTTTCTCTTCCGGCGCAAAACAGGAAGAAAGGTGATCAAATTAGGATTTTGAAGGAACTCCAATGATTAAATTCGCAATATAATAATAAGATAAATTATTCTTATAGTGAAAATGAAAGAGAAGACCTTATATATATAAAGTTTGGTAATTACTTCATCAGTCCTTGGACAGTTAAGTCTATAGTTAAGCAGTTATCGTTACAGTGCAATAATAATATTTATCACTTATTCCCCTTAAATCTATAAGTAAAATTTGAACGAATGTTTGCAAGTATAAGTCGATCATTTTGCTTTCAAAACTATTTGTTTTTATTGCTTGATGTGAGTAATTTTCATTATACAAGTTTTTGATTACATGATGTAATTGATTGATTAATTTATCGATATTCATGAACTATTAATAATTGGTTGATTATTTTTATTTTGCCCAATGTTAAGAATTGATCGTTTTGATTAAGTTAATGCTCATTATGGCAATTTCTATTTTCTTGAAGTATTGATGACTAATCTTTACATTTATTGTTAAGGAGAACTAATTATTTTAATCATATTGATGATTGACCAATCACTTTTGACTGTGTTAAAGAGTTGTTAACTAATCTCTTGGACCATTTTGTCAATTATTTAGATCATACTGATGGGCTATTAATTGGTTGCTCAAACAATATAAATGGACTATTGATCAGTCACTTAAACAATGTAGATGAATTGATGATTAGTCTCTTAAACTATTTATAATATCTTGTGCTCAGAGGTGAACTCGCAGGCCATGATGATCAATCTATTGAACTATTTTGAACATCTTATGCTTATAAGTGTATTCACAGGCTATGATGATTAATCTTTTAAATTGTTTTGAACATCTTGTACACGCAAATTATGATGATCGATTTTTTGAATCATAATAATAATATTCATCAATTGATAAGATTAAAACTATTAAAGTGATTTAGTCTGAGGTATCAAATAATTATTTCATTTTCAGATTACAAGATCAATAAATAAAAAAGGTCAATTTGCAATCAACGAAAAAAAAAAAAAAGAAAGATCTTTGAGACTGTCTGATAAGCTATACTTACATGATGTTCATTGTTAACAATGATAAAAATAATTAAGCACCATTTTCTACTCGTTATAAGATTGTAATTATTTGCTATCATCTTAATTAATAATTTAATATTGGTGAATTGTATTCCATTTCAGTAATAGAGTGTGAGACTTCTATGACCATAATGTTAATACGGTTTAAGGAATAGCATAATTGATAAAAAAAAAAAAGGGACTTGGGACTAATTAATGCAAGATCTTTCTGATTAGATTTTTATCTCAAAATTGTTCCTGCACCCTCGAAAGCAGAAAAGACAAAATGATATCATATGAATAAATAATTATTTCCCATAAAGATTATTTCCTGACAAGTCAAGAAACTATTATGATATGAAGTTTCCAATTCCTGAATTGATTTGCCCACTCAAATTATTTTTTGATAAATTTGAAGAAATCAGTCCAAACAAATCCCTATTTACAGTTGGTAATTTTTTGGGATGACAATTTTATCCGTGTACTCATTTATCTGTGGATATCCACCCATGATAGACGGGTATGGATATAAGAAAAAATATTCCCGAGTATAGATATGAAAATCATACCCGTAACAGATATGAATACGGATATGAGAAAATATTCATATTTATACCCGTTTATCTGTTTAAATAAAAAATTTTATTTTTTAATAAACACTAGTAACGAAAAATGTTATTAATTGAGAGATCGAAGTGAAGATCTTTAATTTTGTTGGGGCTATGATGAAATTTCTTATTTTTCAAAAGAGTCTATTTGAAGCCAGTAGAAAATCAATGTGGGGTTAAAACATAAATTACCTCATTTCCTTTTTAGTATAAAAAATTTAGAAATTTTTTTAGATTCTAGCGGGTATACCCACGGGTACAAATCCGTATCCAAACCCGCTACAGTATTTGCGGCTATGGATAGGATATGAGTAAGGAATTTTTTTACGAGTACAAGTATGAATATTGACATACCTACTCGAACCTGATCCATTACTATCCCTAGTATTTGTCCTGTTAGATTGTTGCTTGAAAGATCAATACTTTTAAAAAGTAACTGGGGATTTTTGAACACAAATTCTGCAACTTTCCACATCACTAGTAGTTGGAAATCACACAGGGAAGACACATCCGAATTGATGCTATACCCATAATAATAATAATAATAAACACTAAAATTCATACTTTTTTGAGTCATTGCAGTTGGATTCCTGAAACATAGTGGAATTCCTTCTGCTATGTTATTCAGTGAGAGATCCAAAACTTGAATCTGGGGTAGATTACAAAGATTCAAAGGTAGCCTTCCATGAAAGTAGTTCAATTGTAGACTTAAGATTACTAATTGTCATAGACTCTTCCCTACCTATGAAGGTATTGGGCCAAATAAGTTGTTTTGCCCCACATCTAGCATTAATAAAGACAGCCAAATGTGTCCATATGGATAAAGCCAAGATGCCTTACAGTTCAAAAGAAGCATAACAACAAAGAAAATAACACTAATGGACGAATGGTGGAGAAGGAGAAAACAAAAGTTGAGAATAAATATAAAACTTTTAACAATGAAAGTTAAAAGCCTAGCTCAGTGCAAGTTGGGCTGCGTTTTTGGAACCATTGCAGATACATGGGTTGGAAAGTATTGATGGCGGTTATTTCTACATTTACTGACGATTTCTGTAACAACCAAAAATGGTGTACATAACAACGATTTTCTTTACATTTAGTGGGAGTTTTTAAAACCGCTATAAAATTAAAGATAATGGTGGTTTTCCCTGAATTTAGCGATAGTTTTTTAAATTTTTTTTTTTTTGCTTTTAGCGACGGTTGCTTCTATATTTAGTAGTGATTTTCCAAAATATTTTTTAAAAAAGTTTGTTTTTGGCAATGGTTAAATCTATATTTAGTGACAGCTTTACATAATTTTTTTTTAAATTATTTGTGATGATGGTTGCCACTGCATTTAGCAGCTATTTCTTGAATTTTTTTTTTAAAAATTATTTTTGGCAGTGATTTTTTAAATTTTTCTTAAATATTATTTTTAGTGGTGGTTTTCACTACATTTAGCGGTGATTTTTTAAATTTTTTTTAAAAAATATTTTTTGTAGTGATTTTCGTTGTTTATAGTGGCAGTTTTTAGGAAATGTTTTTAAAAAACCACCACTAAATGTAGTGTTTTAGATTTTTTTTTCCTTATCCTAATTCTTCCTGCATCTATTAACCTGCTACAAGAATAATTTACAATAAATGCATATATTTTAAATAAATGAAATTAAATATAAATTTTGTATTAATAATAAATATTTAAACATATGTTTGTCAAATATTAGAATTCAACAACACTATACATAATTTAACAACAATTAAAAGGTCTAAATCAAGGTGGTGTGTCATAACTATTGTAGGAAGAGGGCCTTGCATTTGCAATATGCCCAATTCTTGCATCTAGTGGCTGTAAAATAAAATTAGAGCAAGTTATCATATTGACCCTAAAAATTATTCATATATAACCAATGCATGGAAAAATCAAGAAAGGCTTGCCAATGCATCTTGGACAAGTATCATGATTAGTTCTTATAAACTAAATTGAGTTAATCAAAAAGCAGAAAGGGAAAGGGAAAGGTTTAAGTGAAAGTAGTTAAATTAAAATTCTACAAACCTACAATGTGCTGTAAATGATGAATTTACTCTCCTTGTCATTAATTGATTGATTGCTTTTCAACTTAAAAAAAAAATGAATTGATACCATATAAAATTGTGCAACAACAATAAGAATTATAGAGCAATTCATTTATTTTCATATGTTACAAATTTCAGCCTCACTTTCCATTTCTCTATACTTATCTACAGCCCATTTGTTAATTTGCTGCTTCTAGATTCTGCCATATTCAATATTATGGAGTTTTATGTCCTATATATAGTGATTGTTCTTAAGTGGGTGTTTTCTTGCTACTGTAAAACATATTGTTGTTTCACGAAATCCATTGCAACTATCATATGTCATCAGCAGTGGAGCAATTCATTTATTTTCATATGAAATAAGGTATAGATAAATTACTTATATAATTCAAATAAATTTCCCAGACCCCATAATTATTAATAGCTTCAGATTTCTAATTTCTAGCACATGTAAATTACTAATGACTTCAAAAACAATAGCAAATAATCATAACTAAAGCAAAGTTGCATATTTGTTACAAAGCACATTCAGCTAACAAGGCAGAAAATCAATGCAGAAAATCCAATTTGTAGAAGCTCGCTCTAATTTATGATTTATAAGCATAGAATATTAATTCCTAGAAAATCAATGCAGAAAATCCAATTACTAATAACTTATGTTATGTAACAATCAATAAACATAGTTAATCCATCATCAACAAGTAGAGAGAAGAATAAAAATTTACCAGTGGAGGGTAAGCTATCAAATTGACAATTTCTTTAGGCACTGTCCCGAACATTTTTTGAAAAATTGATGCTAACGCTCCTTCTATAGCCAATCGCTTTTCACATTCAGAAATCAACTCTGCCTCTAAACTTTGGACTCTTGCCTGCATCTACTCATTAGAATTAGGGCTATCAAATGTCATGCCACTGAATTACTAGGAAGCTTTACCAATTACATTTGAAGGGGATGGTCCAAAGCTTAAACCTCTAACTCATCTGAGCACTCTCTCTTAAATACCTTTGCCACGACATCATCCTATGACATGGCCTGAGATTGCAAAGAAGGGTCTTAGGACAAGATCTCCTCAATTTGCTCCTGCAAAAGCAAAATATCCACTTCATTAACACATTTGTGAATGTGTAATACTATAACATAAAATATGAAACAAAAACTAACCTCTTTATCTTTAACTGCTTCATTAACATAAGTGTCATCCGATTTCTTATGAACATGAAACCGTAGATCTGTTCTTCCCACTGGATGACCTAGCTCTTTAGCCTACATGAGAATATATATTAATCTAGCTAGTGTATCTCAAATTAGATAATACAATAGTACTTAAACAAGAAGATGTGGAACAAAATCAATTTTTCCCTTTTCTTGGGAGAGGTTTTGGAGCCAGATATGTGTGAAACCAGTTGCTTCTGGCGATTTGATGCATTTTTTCTACACATATCCTACAATAAGAAGAAATCATTATTATCGACATTTGTATATACATTTTGATTAAATAGTATACTTACATTAGACATTACCTTATACTTTTCCTCATTATTCTTATCAACAAACATCTTTTATTGATCCCGATGAGCCCCATCTGGCACCTTTTCATACATTTCCTCCAAAGTTAAGGAGGAATCATGAACTCATGCCAGATCTTGCCCTTGAAGTCCCTCCATTTTCTACCTAAGTTCTTAATTGTCCAACTCCTTGTAACAAGATCTGGCACATCAAAGTGAAACCTTGACTTCAAAGAACAAATAAAACAACTTTTGTTAGTTTATATAATAAGTATGAGAACAAATACAAATAAAATGCATAATTTTTTTCCTACCTTGATTTCTTTATTAAATATTTCATCCTTCCAAGCCTTGGCCACATTCCTCCAATTAGCATAAGTGATTAGGAGGTTAGTAGGCTTAAGAGCTAACTATCCTAGAATCTACCCATATATGTCGACATCTTTCATTGGAGCACCATAATTATCAAAGGGAATGACTATCTTCTAATTCTGTAATTCCCACACATCAACTGTCTTTACATCCACATCTTTTGACATTGATTAGAATCTATTTTGCAAACAAGGGTTTAATTAGTATAATTGATATAATAAATACTATCCATTAATGACACACTTACTTATAATCGTGACTCTCCAATGGCCTTTGTACGGTGGATGATTTTGCAATAGTTGTTGGGGTCCTTCATCATCAACTACCTTTTGTTGAGATGGTGAAGGGTCTGATGTCACATGGCGGGATAGTGAAGAATTCATTAATGCCCTAGGTTAGGTTGGTGGAAGAGGCTCAGTAATGTCAAGCTATAGAGGATTAGAATGAGCAAATGATGAAGTTTATGGTGGATCATATGATGTGGGGCATGATTTGGTTGGGTTTCTACTCCTCTTTCTCTGTGGCATAGTTATAAAAAATTTAACAACAGAAGTTAGAGACTTCAAAAAGACAAGTAGACATATAATTCCAACAAGTAGTAAAATTAAAATTAAATATAACTAATGATCAATATTTAATATTGAAACAAATGAATAGAATAAACAAATGTAGTGCCATCATTATGCATCTATAATTCTAGCTATTTTGTTATTCATTATCCATATTGTCCCCAGCATTTGGCATAATCATGGCCTCATCATCTGTAGCCTCTCTTGCAAGGGTTATGGTTTCAATGTCATTAGGTAAGAACATCTGAAAGTCTTATGCTATAAATGGCTCAGTCTTAGAATTTATTTCTTCTACTTTCTTGCCTATATCATACAAATCCCTTGCCTTTAAGCGGACAAAATACTTCAATTTTGATCCACTTCATTATTCATATAATATACCATCTGTGCTTGTGAAGCTAATATGTATAGATCATGCTCTTCATGCTCACCAGTATGGATCAAATGAGAGAAGTTAACAGAAATAAATTGGAATGGATCTTTTCTTATACCCTTGTTGGTATTGACCCATTTACATTTGAATAAAATAATAGTGAACCAGCCATGGTAGTTTAACTTAATAATATCAACTAGTGTTTCATAGTACCCTAACTCACCAATTGTAAAAATTCCCCTATTCTGAGTTTTCAACCCTTCTTCTTGCTTAATTGTGCAAAACTTGAAGCCATTAATGTTGTAAGCATTAAACCTCTTGGCTTGTTGAAGAGGCCTTTGAGCTAAAAACTTTAAATCATTAGACACCTCTATGTGGCTATTGACATTCATGATCTACAAAGATTACATATTGTAACATATTACTTACAAAGATTAAATTTGAGAAATTATAGATAGACAAAAAGAATCAAACTTACATGGTGAGTAAACCATTCAACAACTTCCTTTATTAACAACTTTTGTCATTTTTGCCTCAAATCGAGTTTGACTTTTGAGTCATCTCTTTGTTTAAGTCCTCAATTCCTCAATGAATGGGTCAGCCATTGGACAATTGAACAACACATACTTATGTGCTTGTGCTAATTCTAATTGTGTCAGCATAAAAGTTGAGGCCTGTCCAACTAGTCGACCTATCTTTGGAAATATAGATGACTTTTGATAAGAGTCAGCATGATTGGAAAAATCATCAACCCATCTAACTCGATTAAATCTTGTCTCGATTGCATCCGAACACCTTAAATGGAAAGTAAAACATTCCTTAGCTAAGTAACCTTCAACTATGGAGCCTTCCGATTGAGCCCTATTGTTCATATAAGACGTTAAATGTCCTAAGTACCTATTGAGTACAAAGTAAAACATACAAACATGATTAGCTAAGGATTCCATTACTAGTGATGTGATTGTTGTTGAAAACAAATTAAGATTACACACCTTTTAATGGGATACATCCATCAATAATGCATGGGTCCTCTACATTTTGCCTTTTTGACAAAATAAATAGTCAAGTGAACCATTACAGTGAAGAAGGATGGAGGAAATAACATTTTCATATGGCAAAGTGTGAGTACAATTCTTTCTTGAATCTTCTCAAGCTCAATTGGATTCAAATATTTATTGCACAGGTTTCTAAAGAATGAACACAACTAAACTAAAATGGCATTTACGTTCTTTGGTAACAAATTGCATAATGCCAACGACAATAATTATTCCATGAGAATATGTGAACCATGACTTTTCAATCCAGGGAACTTATGATGCCTTAAATCAATACATCTTGAAATGTCACTCAAATATCCATCAGATACTTTTTCATTCTTCAATCCACAGAGAAATACATCCTTTTGGGCATTTGTCATTGCAAAAAGTGCCAGAAGGTACTTTCCATTCTCATTAGCCCACAAATCTCGCCTTACATTCATTGCTTGTAGGTCTTTACGAGCATTAAGATGGTCCTTCTTCTTCCCTTGTTCATTGAGCAAAGTATAAATCACATTATCACACACATTTTTTTTCAATGTGCATAACATCAAGATTGTGATGTAACAAATTAAATTCTCAATATGAAAGTTGAAAAAATATATTCTTCTTCTTCCATTGTTATGTCTCACTTTCATCTGCCGATGTAACTCAAAATCTTTTGCCTGCTTCTTTCATCTCAAGCACCTTTCTAAACATGATATCAATATTTTCTAACTGTTGCAAAATTTCAGAGCTAGACAATGCTTTTGGTGGCTCTCTCAACTTTGAGTTTCCATTGAATTGAGACTTATTGGACCTAAACCTATAAGATGCATCTAGAAAGTGACGCTAACACATGAAGCACCACTTCTTACTATAAGGAAGACATTGAGGCTAAAAGTCAAAGTTACAAACTAGGTAAGCTAAGCTAATGTGAGTGTTCCACCCAAACAAGTTTCCAAGTCCAGGAAAGTCACTAATTATCCACATTAGAGCTATATGCATTTTGAACATTTTATTTGTTGATGCATCATATGCTTCCACACCATCTTTCAATAACTCTTGCAATTCTTGGATAAGAGGTTGGAGGTAGATATCTATGTCATTCCTAGGCATTTATTTTCCTGGAATAATCATTGAGAGGATGAAATAGGCCTGCTTCATACACATCCAGGGAGGTAAGTTATAGAGGATTAAAATAACTGGCTATATGCTATAATTAGTGCTTAAATTCCCATAAGGGTTGAAACTATCACTAACAAGGCCAAGTCGCACATTTCGTGGATTTGAAGAAAATTCTGGGTTCAATGAATCAGACCTCTTCCATGCTTTGAAATTCCTTTAATTTCTCATTAAACCACCATTATTACTCCCTATAGCATGCCATTTCATGTGCTCTGTAGTTTTAGATGACATGAATAATCTTTGTAAATGTGGCTTGAGTGGAAAGTAATGTAACAATTTTACAGGAGTTTTCTTCCCCTTCTTTTGACTCTTGGGTGTAGCCCTTCCATTATTATTGCCCTTTAGTTTCCATCTAGAGGTATGACATCTCTTGTACTCTTGTCTATCTATATCCTCTCCCTAATAAAGCATGCAATCATTTGGACATGCATATATCTTTGTGTAGTTGAAACCAAACTTGTTAATAATTTTCTGGGCCTCACAGAAAGATTCAGGGATTTTTGCATGACACTAATTATCCCTATAAAGTAAAAATACAAACCCATGGTGTAATAAAAATGGCATTCATTCAAATGTAACTTGTCTCACATCACAAATAAAAAAAATAAAATATTCAAATGTTCAACCAAAAGCTATAACATTAATCGGCTTTTACATTCCAGTCAAAAAACTATTAAAACAAAAAAAATACAATAGAACCTAAAAAGACTGGGTAGTATCAGTGGCATTTTTGTCTTAATTACTCTTTTCTAAAGATCTTCTTGCATCTACGGGTGAAAATTGATCTTCCAAATTAACATCAACACTATCCTAAAATAAAAAAAAATCTCAAACTAAAGAATTACTTAAGAAAAGATCCAAATTAAAATTTTATGCCAATGCATAAGTGTATGTTATGAAGGCACATCCACAAATTAGACAAAGTTTTTCTTTAATTGAATGAATAAGTTTAACTCACCAACCTGGATTACTTCTACCAAAAGTGGAGAAGAAACAACACATGAGAAGCTTATGAACAAAATGTGAAATAAAGTTAACAAGATTAGAGACAACAATGATCAATTAAACTTGAATTGCTTTAGAGACAATAGATTAATTAGTACGATACTGTGCCCACTAGTCCTCCTACTATGGCTATATGAGTGTCTTTAAGAATTGGCATTTAGAGATAAAGGGTCGCTTGGAGGGACTTACAAAGCATAGCTAAAAACTCGTACATATATAGCAAGGTATTGTGTAGTATTATAGCTAAACATATGGTAGCATATTGAACTAGGAACTGCATTGATAAATTGATTGGAATTTTTGAATCTCTTATTCCATCTATAACCTTTATCCGTCCCCCTTGACTGCCTTATTCCTCTTTTTTTTTTCCCTTTTGTTTGTCCCTCCTTTACACATTCAAGAAATGCATTTCATCTTACAATCTTAATTAAGGAGTTTTCTCATTATTTTCAACCAACCTACCACCTTCACTGTCTCAACCTCAATACATAACCAGCACCTTCTCAGTAGGTAACCACTTAGCCATAACAAACAATAAGTACAATTATGTGGTAATGGTTAACATTAAATCTTGCACAATTAAATCCTTTCCTAACTAATTTTAGGAGTATGTTTTGGCCTAAATGATTACACTAATTATAGCCTTAAACTTTCTAGACATAATTTATTTAGTCTAGCAATTTTCATTTCAAGGAGAAACAGAAACCTCACATAAGTAGTCTAATAAGTATACATTGTTCTTAATTTGTTTAAACATATATGTTGCCATTATACTACTATATGATCATACTTGAACACATCTACATCAATTGCACAAAGCAGATAGCAATACTATGTTACCTAACCATACTACATAACAAGATAATCACATTCTGATATATGAAGATGAAAAAGCAAATTTAATTTGTTTTTTCAAAAAGCTATAGCTTATACATCATGACATGGTCAAACATTCAAATTTGGTGGATGCTAGTAAATAGTTTACATATATCAACATCAAAAACTATATTAACACTAATTATTAAGAACCTATAGCCTACATTATTCGTATCATTGACCTAGTGGCTACTAAATTCAATTAACCATATGAAAAAATTCACTCTCTATAAAAAATAAACAAATCTTACAAAATTCATAGCACAAATTAGTAAAGTAATTTGCTACATCTAAACAGAACCCAGAATCCCATCTTGATAAATTTATCAAAAATCATTTAACCACTTTCAATCTCAACCCAAAGAGAAATTCCATTTGTCACAGTCCAGCAACTCGAGTGATGAAATGTGTGGCACTTAGACTCTTTACATGACACTTACTTAATTAGTACCTGAGAATAAGTTAGCCAATTGGTCATACACCATCTAAGTTTCAAAAATAATGGGCAGCACTAACAATTTATAGCACATCAAGTCAACCATAAGCAACAAATCACATAGAGCACATAGCAACCAAATCGCATAAAAAGGCAACTAAGTCATTTACATAGACATTCAAGATGTGTTCATGCAATTCGAACAAATACGAATGCATGCGATCAAAAGTAAAGAAATTCTGTGGGACAATATTTCGATTGAAAATAGGCTACTTCTTTTATTCACATATAAGAGCCTTAATTATAGACTCCTAAGTGTGCAGGGGAGGCTTCAGGCTACATACTCAATTCCCTAGATGAGTGCCTCAATGCCCACCTCGAGTCACCTTAAAGAGCATTCTGAGCAAAATCCCTACCAATAGGAGTAAATATACTTTTTCTCAATTAATATAAGGACTTTTTCTCCTAACTCCTAAGGGTTCTAATACACTGTAACACATCAATGTGAAGATAAAAATCCAAAGATCATAGCCATGTGCTTGGTAACTCACACTGAACAAGTTACCTTGGTCAAAATTATATAAACACCCTTAAAATAGGGAAAAATCAAAAAAATAATCTATGTGTTCATTTTCCTTCAATTTCACACCACATGATCTTCTCTTCATGCTTGATTTTTATGTCAAGTTTCATCCAAATCCAAGTACATTTGCCTTTCGAATTTGATCACAAGTCCCCGAACTATGATATTCTCCCCCACTTGAAAACGTTGATGCCCTCATTAATGACACAATCAACACAACATCGACAGAATCTTCAATTTGCTTCCCCTAAGCTCCTCCCTTGACTTCTTTTCTACTTGTCTTTTTGCACTTCACTAATGTTTATCTTCAACACTTCAGTTTGACACTGCTCCTTGAAAGTCTTTGATATGTTCTTCTCTAGCTCTTCTTAGGCTTTCTCGAGCTTGTCTCTCTGACCTGTTGTTAACGATGAAAATGAGTTGTCTCCATAACTCTCAAGTTAATTGTCTTTGTAGCTAAGTAGTAGCTTGGCATTTAGGTTGTGCCTATTGCCAACTAGTCCTACATCCAATGTTCTATACCACTGATATGAGAAATGAAAGTCTCATACTTTGTTCGGGTAGAAGTATCACCTCTTGTCGACAAAACATAACCTACTCGCAAGTCCCATTCCTTGCTCACAAGTCTGCTCATGTGATTTTTTGACTTTCCATCATACTTCACTGCGTACTTTGCTACTCCAACAATATCACTCCTCGAACATAGACTCGACACTCACTTGGTACCACCACAATCATTCGTACATGATAACTTAATGGTATCCCCCTACCATGGCTGATAAGGTTGAATAAAAAGTTATCTATTACTCTTATTCTAGCTTTCCACTAACCCGTGCTTTCGAAGGTCATTACCACAAGCTCCTCTTGTGACTAAACTCCAGCACTCTCAAAGTAAAGTGAGCTATTGCCACAAGTTGTCCTTGTGACTAAGTGAATAGTTCTACATGCAAGAAATTTATAGTTAAAAATAATAAAAATGTAGGTGTAAGGTATCTACTCCTCGAACATACTATACCCTCTAGCTTTTCAATAGACTCCTCCTTAAAAGGATTTGTCTGCTTTGCACATCTCTCCTGATGTACCTCGTCCACTACCTCCTTTGCTTCTATGTAGGGTAATACCCTTGAACCCTCATAGTTCCTTACATTAATAGATCCCTAGTAAGGATGAGATCTATCACACTTTGTTGTTGTCTCACTACTCTTGGGAGTTTAAGAATCAGATTGCATTAGTCCTATCACAAAACTTTACCTCTCTATCAAGATCTTCATCATTACCCTCGTTACCTTGTTTTACTTCCTCTTAAAGTTTGAATTGTAAAGCATTCAGGGCACCTTTGTGTGGAAATTCTACCACTCTATGAGGTCTATTGTATAAGAAATAGGCTAGGTCTTGGACTTCCCTTTACTGATCAATGATCAAGATGATCCTGAAACTTGCAAGTGAGATGAGGCTCCTCCTGCCCCACTATTGAAATTGTCATTCTTGCCCGACTGGCCACCATCAGCAGTATCCACTCCATTGGACTTCTTTTGAGGAAACCTTATGTCATAGTAGAACAAGTGTTCAGCTGTGGTCACTGCTTTTGAGAGGCTTTTAACTTTTCTCCTTTGGAGTTCCATGGCCGCTTCTTATGATAGACCCTCCATGAAACAAAATAGCTTATCTTTTTTAGTCATATCCTTAATATTCAACATAATTGTTGTGAAAGCCTTCACGTAGTCTTGCATAGATCTTGTCTATCTTAACTCTCGCAATTTCTTTTGAGCCAAATAGTCCACATTTTCAGGATAGAAGTGCACCTTTAATTCTTGCTTGAGCTATTTCCAAGTATTAATACTACACCTTTCTTCCCAAATAGCCTAATACTTAGTCTTTCACCAAACTATCTAAGAGGAACATGGTTGCTCGATTCAGCTATTCTTCCTTTGAAGTAATCCTAGCTGCTTGGAAATATTGATCCATATTGAACATAAAATTCTCGACCTATTGTGCATCTCTCTCCCTTGCATATGGCCTTGGTTTGGGGATTTTCACTTTCCCCCTTCACTCTGAGGCACCACCTTCTAGTGAACCATTCCTAACGGCCATTATTAAAACCTTCACTAAGGTTGCCATGTCACTCATCTCAGCATGAAGAGTGGCTACCATATCTTTCACCTTATTAGTAAGGCCTTTCATCGCAATCCCCAATTCCTTCTAATTGCTCTCAATCATAACAAGTTGCTTGCTGAATTGAGGGAGTTTACTAGTTCTTACGCCTCTGACTCCCTCACTAGCTTCGAGATTCGAGAGTCAATGCTTGAGAGATTCCAATTCTGGGCCTTTCGAAGGAGTTCAGCGATTTTTTTCATTTTGTATGTTTCTTATAGCCTCAGCTACTCCTTTGAGATTCCCAATTACTATATCAATTGCATCAAAGTATTCAACGAATGTCATTTTCTTAGACATAGTGGTGTATAAATAGGGTACAATGAAAAACAAAGAAGTATGGTCTTAACCATGCTCTGATACCAATTATCACAGTCCAATAACTCGGCTAATGGAACATACGGCACTTAGACTCTTTGCATGACACTTACTCAATTAGTACCTGAGAATAAACCAGTCAATCGGTCATACACCATCTAAGTTTCAAAAATAATGGGTAACGCTAACAATTTATAACACATCGAGTTAATCATAAGCAACAAATCACATAGAGCACATAGAAACTAAATCATATAACAAGGTAACCAAGTCATTCACATATACATTCAAGATGTGTTCATGCAATTCAAACAAATACGGATGTATGCGACCAAAAGTAAAGAAATTCTATAAAATAATATTTTAATTGAAGAAAGGCTACTTCTTTTATTCACATATAAGAGCCTTAATTATAAACTCCCAAGTGTGTAGGGGAGGCTTAAGGCCACACACTCGATCCCCTAGATGAATCCCTCGATGCCCACCTTAGGTTACTAGACATTCCCCCTTAAAGAGTAGTTTGAGCAAAATCCCACCGATAGGAGCAAACGTACTTTTTTCCAGTTAACATAAGGACTTTTTCTCCTAACTCCCAAGGGTTCTAATAAGTCATAACATATTGACACGAAGATAAAAATCCAAGGATCGCAGCTATGTGCTTAGTGATAAGTGGGCAAAATGCATAATATTATGTTGATTTTAATCTCTTGATTCGTTGTTAATTTGTGATTTCTGTTCTCTTTTTGCTTTGGTTTAGTATTATGTTCCTTGGTACTGCTTTGTTTTGTATTTTTCTATGTAGGTTAGCATGAAGGCTTGGAAAGGAGGATAAAAGTGAAGATTAGAAGCATATTTGGATCAAGAAGAAGCTAGAAGAGGAACCCTACAAGGAAAACAATTGAAGCAAGGAAATCCAGCCCTAAACACAGCCATGTTTGGTGTTGCCTCCTTTCTCCGGAACACAACTGAATAAGGAAAGCCAACCCCCAACATAGATGTGTCCTGGGACATGGCCAGGCCGTGTTTGGTGCTGCCTCAATTCTTCAAATTTATCTCTTCCTAGCCCGAAACACACCCTAGCTGTGTCCTGGGATACAACCATGTTTCGGGTCCTGTTGCCCTACTATTTAAGCAATTATGAGTGCAGTTATTAGGGCAAGACAAAATTTTTAGATAAGCTAGCTAGGTTTTTCTATTTCTGAATTATTTTCTAAGTTGTTTGTCTAAGGATTCTTATACAATAGGAAGCTTATATGAAGATTGCAGTTTATTTCAATACTTGGCATTTTGGTTTATCTCTTTCAATCTCTACTTTTGTCCTTCAACATTTGAATTTGCATATTATGAATTATTTATTAATGATGAATTTGGTTTTAATTTCTATAATGAGTGAGGAGATTACTATTCTAGGATTGGGAATAACCCATTTATGGTCTCTTGTTGCTATATTGATTGATTTCCTGTTGTAATTATTTGGTGTTAATTGATTCAGTTGTTATGCCTGCTAAGTGTTTGATAAAATGTTTGGCCATCATTTTGTCTAATATTGGGTGGATAATTAAAGTACCAAAAGGAGAAGATTATCACTAGAACCTTGGCAGTTGATTAAGGGAATTTTGATCAGAAAAGTAGACTAAGTTTTTTTAGGATTGAATTAGTTAGTATTGATCTTAAAGGGCTTAAATTAATTTAAACTATGAAAGTAGGTTCAACTAGGTTGATTCAAGTACTATTATTAGACTTTGAAAGAGGCTAGTAATTAACCTAGGCTAAACCAGCCTCAATTATCTAAGTAATTACAATAGGAAGAATTTACACTATCCATTGAAGACTGTAAGTGTGGTGAACCCCAATCCAAGGCTTTTACAATTGAACTTCGTTTGTTAATTGAGTGCCATTTTTTTTATCAGTCTTCTTTAATATCTTTAATATCTTTTATTGATTTAGACAACTTGAATTGCAAAACTCTAATAATTGATAGTGAGATTCCTGTGGGATTTGACCCGTACTTATTGGTGTTTACTACAACTATACCGCGCGCTGCAGAAAATAATAACACTAAGAGACTTACACTAGACAAGTTACCTTGGTTAAAATTATATAAACACCCTCAAAAAGGGAAAAAATCAAAAAAATAATCTATGTGAGTGTTTTCCTTTAAATTCATGCCACATGATCTTCTCTTTATGCTTGATTTTTGTGCCAAGTTTTGTCCAAATCTGAGCACATTTGCCTGTTCAATTTGACCACAAGTCTCAAATTGTGACACCATCTATAGTAAGAAGTCAAAATCAGAACCAATGAAACATACAACCATTCAATAGACACTGTGATAAAAAAGAATTCATACACAAATTTATCAAGCAATATTTTTCAATAATACATTTGCAATCTTGAAAGATATCATATGATAAAGTTGTACCTATTAGTTAGTAAATGGCTGGCTGGACAAATGGGGTGGAATGCACCCGTCCATTGCCTTAATGTAGTCTATAATGGCTTACACCTGCATCTGTGTTTCAACAAACTCTTGCTTAGTACCATGGAGCTTATCCTCATTTTGATATAGCTTTGATTTAAGCCTATCAAATTCTTCTTAATTTATAGGATAGGTGCCAGATGAATAGTCGGAGTGGATGCAACCTACTTTTTCAAAACTGTTCCCAAACACGTTTGTATGACAAACACCCATGCCTAGTCCTCGAATATGACTGGGGTGCTCCTCGCTAGACACTTGTCAAAAAGCAATCATCTAGAGAAATTATTGAAAGCTATGTTTGGTCCACTTAGCCTGAGGTTTCTTGCAATTTTTCCTAAGTAAACAATAAAACATAGGTTACAATATCAATTTTTCCTACGTAAATAACAAATGGGGTGGAATGCACCCGCCCATTGCCTTAATGTAGTTCATAATGGCTTATACTTGTACCTGTGTTTCAACCAACTCTTGCTTAGTACATAGAGCTTATCTGCATTTTGATATAACTTTGATTTAAGCCTATCAAATTCTTCTTGATTTATAGGATGGGTGCCAGATGAATAGCCAGAGTGGATGCAACCTACTTTTTCAAAACTGCTCCTAAACACGTTTGTATGAAAAACACCCATACCTAGTCCTTGAACACGACTGGGGTGCTCCTTCCCAGACACTTGTCAAAAAGCAATCATCTAGAGAAATTATTGAAAGCTATGTTTGGTCCACTTAGCCTGAGGCTTCTTGCAATTTTTCCTAAGTAAACAATAAAACATAGGTTACAATATCAATTTTTCCTAAGTAAACAACAAATGCGGTGGAATGCACCCGCCCATTGCCTTAATGTAGTTCATAATGGCTTATACTTATACCTGTGTTTCAACCAACTCTTGCTTAGTACATAGAGCTTATCCTCATTTTGATATAACTTTGATTTAAGCCTATCAAATTCTTCTTGATTTATAGGATGGGTGCTAAATGAATAGCCAGAATGGATGCCACCTACTTTTTTAGAATTGCACCCAAACATGCTTATGTAACAAACACCCATGCCTAGTCCTCGAACATGACTAGCGTGTTCCTTCCCAGACACTTGTCAAAAAGCAATCATCTAGAGAAATTATTGAAAGTTGTGTTTGGTTCACTTAGCCTCAGGCTTCTTGCAATTTTTCCTAAGTAAATAATAAAACATAGGTTACAATATCAATTGATTACTATTTCAAAAGTAATAAAGTTTTCAATGAATCCTCACCCCTATGCTCTTTGCTTTATCATTCACATACGAGCCATCACTTTTCCTATGGACAGAATTCCACAACTTTGCTCATCTAACTGAACCTTGTTTCTCCTTCTCCTATCATTTAAACAAGGAAAAAAAAGTTATTTTATAAGAAAATCTTAATTATATTCACTTAAATTAGATGGCTATACTACCATTTCATCCTTTTTTTTGTGCAAATGTTTTAGACCTCATAGTGTTAGAAATGATCTGCTTGCTCCTATTCCTTGCATTCTACCTACACATTTCCTACATAAAAAAACTTAATTACTCATTTAGCCATTGGTATAGGCTAGAGTTGTCAATATGGGTTAGGTCCATCAAGTTGGCCCGCCCCACCATGCAAATGGGTTAGGTTGGGTTAAGGTTTTACTGGCCCGTTTAGAAGTAGGTTTCTGAGCCTACCCCGTTTAGATTGCGGGTTGAGGTGAGTCGGGACGGGCCAACCCTTTTTGACAGTTCTACTTAGATTAGAGCTATCAAAATAGGTTGGACCCATCGGGTTAGCCTGCCCTGCCATGCAAATGGATTAGGTTAAGGTTTTACTGGCCTGTTTAGAAGTGAATTTCTAAGCTCGTCTCGTTTAGGTTGCAGGTTGAGGTAGGTCAAGGTGAATTGGGGCAGGCCAGCTCGTTTTGACAACTCTAGTATAGGCATGGTTAAATTAAATAAACTACTAATCTTGTATTTTTATTTATCACAGATCAGGACCAAGCCTCTCCATTGCTCTTTTGTAAGGCCCTTTAGGTATTTTTGTTCAATATTTTGTTCCAAAGTCAAGCTGGGTCATAATGCTTGTTGTACAAGGCTTCTTTAAAATCTTTCCACTACTTTCCAATTACTTGATTAGTAAGCCACTTGGCCATTTCATCAGTTTCAAATTGAAAATACGACTGTGATAAAAAAAAATTCATTAGTATCAGAATAAAATATGAATTGTAAATACCAAAGTAGTTCTATTGCATACCATTACCAATCTATTGAATACATCATCTTTAATTGAGTTTGGTATGTTCAGCTAGGCCTCGTAATCTATGGCATATTTGGTCTTAGCTAAATAACCCATTATGCCTAAAAAAATACCTCCTTCGTCTTCTATGGACCGACCAAGATTATTTGTTCCAACTATTACTTTTTCTTTATCCAAGGTCCAAACTTAATCGATCTTTAGCTTCTTGGCCTTAACCATATCATCCTTATCTGTTGAAAGAAGTACAAAATCTTAGTGCAATATTAACTCAAACACATAAGAAAATGATATATTATAGTTACCTATCACATTGTACTACCATCCACTTCTGGGCCTACTCTTCCTGGCACCAGGAGCATTATCTTGCCCATCATTCATCTCACCACCAGCATAAGCATCGAGAAGCTCATCATCCATCTTATCTGTAATACCTGAAAAATTAGGAAAATAAAAAGGAAAATTTGAAATAAAATTTTAAAATTGGAAAGGACTAAACTGAAATTTTGATAGGGACTAAATTGAAAAGTTCTGATTTCGGGTGGAACAGTTTCTAAAATAAGGCAAAATGTTAGGGGCCAAAGTGAAAAGTCAGCTATTGACCGGTCCAGCCGATTTTCGGTGCATGGGGGGCCGATATTTCTGGTCTTTTCAGGATTTTTCCAGAGAGAACCTCGAGCACCCCTTCGGCCCCTTCTTCTTCCGTTCTCGGCCTCCGGCGTAGTCTGGCGCTCCTCCGGCCTTCTTCTTCAAAATTCTGACGAGCTGTTGGAGTGGTGATGAGGGCCAGTGATTCCTGTCTTCCATGAGTGACAAATTCTGTAGAAGCTTATCGTGTATGGTCTCCGATGCAGGTGAGCGGGTTCGGCCATGGATTTTTGGGTGGTCGCCGTTCGGCCTCTCTTTCACGATGGCCGTCCCTTCCTCTTCTTTCTGGTATGTATAAGAATTGGGAAAGCTTGTAGTAAATTAACTTCATCTCTTTCCCCTATTCGTGGCCGGTTCAGCCAAGAGTGAGTTCTGGATCACTGACAGCACTCCGGCCGGCGACGAGCTGGGGGTAGGACCTTTGAGACCTGGTGAATCATCCTAGAACAAAAGATTTATTTCATAGTAATTGGTTTGATAGTTGTTAAGAAATTTGTGTTTGAACTATAATATGGAAAGTGGATGAAATTGGGTAAATTAGTCATGAAAAGTTTTCTAAAATACTTCTGAGGAATCGTAGAAAGTGGAATATTAACTTTTCTAGCAATTTATAGTTGAATACAAAATGATAGTATGTTCTGCTTGTGTATGTGTGAATCTTAGTTGAGAATAAATTCTAAACTCTTACTTGTTGTATGGGTACTAGGATGCTGTTTGTAGCATCCATTTTGCTTGTTGGTTATTGAACAAGATTTTGGTTTGATGTTTGAATTCTGACTTACTGTATGTACTATGG
>JANHAO010007053.1:0-20590 GCA_026873985.1 Saraca asoca
AAGATGGGATTTGTGTTAGTGAACAAAATCAAATAAAATACTTAAATAAATATATTAAAAAATTAAGAATCCAACAGAAGCTGGAGTAACGTGATCCACTGACGTGGGAGAGCCGGCCTGAAGCTGATTCCTTGGCAGAATTACGTGTATTATTTAACGATCTTTTATATACATTTTATAACATGTTCTATTAGATTTCAAATTTATTGTATTGAAATATTAAAATATATATTAATTATTTGCTTAATTATTATATTGAAGATTAAAATTAATCACAAATCATAAGATTTAGTATTCATAATTGGATTTGATTGTATCTTTCTTCTAGTTCTATTATCTCATTACAATCAATGAAAGAAATAACTAAAATAATATAAATAATAAATACATTTAAAAACTAATAAGATTAATTATATGAATTTTTATTTTTTCAAATAAATATCCAGAGAAGTCTCAATAATTGTATTGTCTTATTTTTAGGTGTGGTTACAATAATAAAAAAATTAATAGCTAGATCTAGTAGCATTTATTATATGAACTTTTACCTATCGTTACAACAATTAGAAAGAACTTTATTTTTAATGAAAATGATGAAGAATTAATTAACTAATTGAATAGGAAATATTTGTTAAGTTACATAAATTAAGATAAATATATGTAATATGAATAATAAACGATAATGAATTAATTATACAATAATTTTAAAATATGAGATACATAAGTATATATTTTTTAAAAAATTATAATTCTTGCCATTTGATATATATTATATTTTTATTTCTATATTAATTATAATAATATAATATAATTTTATTTTTTAGTTATATATTTTATTACCCATCCGCGCAGGTTCTGCTTGGGTTCTGCCTCCGCTGTTTGCTCAACCCTGCGCCTGCAAACTCTTTGGGGACATATACATATTACATATAATATATATTATAATATTTCATATACTTTATATTTTTTGTTTTTTAATTTTAATATCAATTTCAAATTTTCTTTTTATATATATATATATATATGAGATAATATATAGATGTAGCTTATCAGTTGGCATATTTGAGGCATTGCGAGCCTTCCAACGCGAGGGGCAAACCTAATCTATTTTTTCTCTTACATTATACTAATAAAATATGTAATGTTTCCTATCACTATTCTAATAGGATTGGAAAAAGATAAGATAACAATTTAAAATTAGTTATTTTCTCCGTTTTCAACGTAAAAACGATATCTGATAATTATGATACAATTTACTTTTAGTCTAATGGAATTTAATTTATATATCTAAATAAGTTAGGTACATATTAATAAGTATTTAAATAAGTGAGCTAAGTTTATCTTCTTTAAATTTGATTTGTAAACTTATTGAACTAGTCTATTTAATAGTTAATATATTATATATAATATATATAAAATAGACCTATCTAATATAAATAATATCTTAATATATATATATATATGTAAGTTTAATTAGAATTTATTTTATATATTAATTTGTTAATTTATTTAAAGGTTTATATATATATATAAACTTATATATAAACCTTTAAATAAAGTAACAAGTCAAATTTAAACTAATACTTTATAAGATAGTCGTAACCTAATTTATGACAAAGTTATCCAGATCTAACATATTCTTATCTCTTTTTCAACTTAAACACTGAGTTTAGTGAAACTCATTGCTTCTTAACACAATACTAATAAAACATATTATCGTTTACTAATACTATTCTAATAGGATTGGAAAAAGATAAGATAACGTCTTAGAACAAGTTATCTTCTCCGTTTTCAATAGGGGTGAAAAATGATTAGACATATCTGAGATTTATGACACAGTTTACTTTTAATCCAGGCTTCTTTAATTTATATATCTAAATAAGTTATGTAAGGATTAACAAGCAGACCTATTTAAAATAAGCAGGGAAATTTATCTTCTTCAGACTTAATTCGTAAAGTTACTAACCCAATTTATTTAATAATTAATATAATTATATATAATATAATATATACATATATAAAATATATCTATTTAATATAAATAATATCATATATATATATATGTGTGTGTGTGTGTGTGTGTAATTGGGGTAAGAGTTTATTTTAGATATTAACTGTTAATTTATTTAAAAGCTTATTTATGCAAATAAATTTTTAAATAAACTAATAGATAAAATTTGGACCAATACTTTGTAAGATAAATCTAACCTATTTTAAGGTAAAGTCTACCAAAACCTAACATGTTTTATCTTTTTCAACTTAAACAATGAGTTACAGTTTGAGTGAAACTCGTTGTTTCTTAATCGAATACTAACTAGGATTGAAAAAAATATTATAAATATCAAGCTAAAGCAGTCTACTTTCTCCAAAGCTTTACTTGTGAATTTGTTAGGAGCTTTTGAAAAATAATCATGACGACTAGTCAATCTAGCAAAAACGTAGTTACTCCTTCTTGGTTGAAAGCATTGCTACACAGTTTGAACGACGAAAGGTCAAAGTTTCAATGCATGACACACAAAAGAACATATTTTTGTATCGATTGTGTGACTTCTACTTGTCTAGAATGCCAGCAACTCCATAAATTTCACCAATTACTACAAGTAAGTATAGCAAAATTCACTTTATGCACTTTCTTTGCATATTTTAAAAAGTAAAGTAGATCTTGATAATTGTTGTTAAATAAAATTAACGATTTAAAATTTGATGAATAACAAATAATTAAAAAAATGATCTTTAATTTCTAATTATTTACTCTATTGATTCCTCATTAACGATTGTGGTGATTTATTTTATTCTTTAAAATATATCTTTCAGTTTAGAGATGCTAAATCTATAATTAATAATGTATTATTATTGATATGATTTTTTTCCTCAAGTTTTGTAATATTTAAAGTGCCTTACACTAATTTCTTCTTTTGCAGATAAGGCAAGGTTCATATCGAAGTGTTGTGAGAAAAGATGATTTAAGCAAATTTATAGATTTGCCAGATATTCAACCATTTATTGTTAATTCACATGATATATTTTTTCTTCAAAAAAGAAATTCAGAAAAATATATCAAACCTGAAACTCACACTGTTGGTTTTTTCTGTGAGATATGCGGATGGAAACTCTTAGGCTCTTTTCGATTTTGTTCAGTCGAGTGCAAAGTAAGATTTTTTTTTTTTAAAAAAAGAAAATATTTGTCTTCATGTTTCTCTTATAATATAATTTTTATTTATTTAAAAATTACTTATTTAATTAGTAAAGTTTGCTAATGTTAAAATTGATTCACTATTGTAGGACATCAACACGGAGAGTTCAAGGCAAAAATCTGAAGCTCCTTCTCAGCCTAAATCTTTAAGAAAGAGAAAAAGAAAGGGCACTCCTGTGAGGGCTCCATTCTTCTAAGTCATACAGCTGCTTCCTTTTTATTATTATTATTATTTTAAAATTCCGATGGTTTAATTTTGTAGGTCACCAATTATATGTACCCAAATTCAAAATTTCTACATTTATCCTATTTTAAAGAATGTGTATTTTTTTTTTAAGTTTAGAAATAAGATGGGATTTGTGTTATATTATATATGTATCCTATGGCACCGCTGATTGGTGGACAAAGAAATAAGGGAATGAAGTTTCACGGCAATGAGAATGGCCAACTTTACAATAAAAAACCTGATTCGATCAAAGATACATTGTGTTTGCAATGAAAACGTCAAGGGATTTTGATAATCTAAGAGACCTAAGGAAAGTAGAAAAGATTAAGATCATTGTTTGTAGCTATAAGTGATGATACCGAATACAAATTAATATGTTGAATGTGTTATCACCGGTTGGTGGGGTTCATATAAGTATACTAATATTATACTGCAATTTATATTAATATGGATCTGAATTATCATCATAATGGAATGTCCCCACAAGCATGGAAGTTTTTCCTCCTCAGATTCACCTATTACCGTTGAATAACGTTTTAGAGTTTCAATTAAATTCTGATTGTTGTTAAATTGCCACAGTATTTTATTATAAATTTTTTTCCTATTCAAATTAAGTTGTTGCTTCTAAAAGGATTAATTACTTGATAAACAAAGTTTTAGGATATAAATATTTATATTGAATAAGAATTTGAGTTATGTAAAAGTTTATAAAATTGTGGAAGAAAGATACCTTCATAAAAGATTTAGAAAAATATAAACATATTAGTAAAAAAAATTTAAAATTATTGTTAAGAATCTTTGTAAACATTATCCTGTAATATAATTTTGAAATTATAGTTAATCTTTTTGTTTGTGATTTTTTTTTTATATACTTTAGAGTTTAAGGTTTTGAATGCTAAATGTTATACGCGCTCTAATGTGTTTTGCTTGCTTTACACTTATTTCTTCTCACAAGAAAATACTTTTTTTTTCCAACATAACGCTTATAATTGAACTTATGGTTGGTTTAATTTGAAAAAAAAAGGGTAAAAAATGGTAATGAGTGATTTAATACAAGTGAAGTATGAGGCATTGGCATACATGACTTCTAATGTATGCCAATCGTCCGCAATTTTTTTTTGGGTGACAATGCTGCAAATCTTTAATGAGAGCTAATTCCTTGAAATTGTCTGTGTATATGTCAACGGAAGCACTAATTGGTGAATTTAAGCAATTCTCAGTTCTCACAAAGAAACAAATATATTTTCATTGAAAACTGTTTCTGCATTTTAAACCAGTTTTTTGAAACCTTTTGTCTAGTGCTTTTTTCTTTTCCTCCTGCATGACCCACCAAAACAAAGAGAGGTTTGCTAAACATGGGAGAAGAGCACAGGTTAGATAGAAGGTGTGTTAGTGGAGCTTTTATCTTTGAACAAAGAAAGGAAGGAAGGGTAAAATATAAAATCTAATCAAAGAATATCTCAAGCATCGGGAAAAAAAAGGAAAAAAACTCAGTTTTGGGAAAGTTGTTTCAGGAAAACGGCAGTTTCTATTAAAATAATAAAACTGTAAATCTTTTTTTATGCCTATTAAGCTATCTGATGAGAAAACCGAATAGAACCCTTTTATAGGAACTCAAAGAGATTTGCATGCAACCACGAGATGGGTAATGAAAAAAAAAAGGATAATAAATAAAAATATAAAATGCAATTCAGCATACAACAAATAATAATAATAATAATAATTATTATTATTATTATTATAAAAGCTCTTTCAAAATTAGAACGTGTTTGATAGTTGATAACAGTTAGTCATTCTCGTGAATACAGAAAACAGTAAGCAACAGAGAGTTATGAATGCGATGGTTTCTAACGTTTGTGTTGTAATCAAGAGTTGCAACCTAGTGGAGTCTAGACAGCATTTATCAACAGCAATGGCAATGGAATTTCGGAATAGATGTGTGCACTGCTGTCTGTCGTGTTCTTGCTTTCCTGAACCGTGTACACGGTAGCTAAAGATTTCTCCTGTTTTGCCAATGCTGTAAAATTTAAAAATCTTGTCTTCCACTAGCAGTCTACCAAGATTGTTCTTTTGGCCTTTGATTTCGTCAGGAAAGGATAATAAAAGCTCTTAGTAATTTCCATACTGCTAATTTGCAAGTTTTTCTACTTGCTCATATGTTTGTGATAACATCATGTTAAAACCAACTCTAATTTGCTAAAATATCATCCGTGTTCAACTTACACATGCATCAAAGCTTGCACAAATATAAATTTCTGGCCTATTTCCTCACCAGACATCAGTCAGATGAAAACGGAAGCTAGAGTACAGTAAAGAACAGGAGGAAGAATCCAGAGCCAAGGGATAAACTTTCGCATTACCCTTATTATTACATTAATGGCTATATATTCATCTGAATTTTATTCACGCAGCAAATAAAAAAAACATATCAACCTAAGAGCAAATGACTTTTGTCCTTTCTAACCTATTCATTCCTATAATATCAACAGTATGCTACACAAGTTACAAAGAAGGGAAAAGCCAAAAATTAAAAAGACAAGAGGATAATGAGAGGAACCAAGACAAGAAGGCCATTGCAGCGGATAATTGATATCTACCACATAGCTTTGCTGGGCAATATGATCCGCCAACATCAAGCAGTAGATCTGTGACACTGGCTGTCGAACATGCTGCAGCTAGAGAGAGATATGACAAAACCTGGGATGGAAAATATCAATATCATCAGTGCTGTGTGACAACAATTAGATCAGAGTCATTAGTCATGAACTGCAAATACCATGTCTCCTATGAAGATGATTAATATGATCCTTCGTTGATGCGGTAAGCATTTTATGAAGACAGAGTATGCATCCACCACTAACAATGTTATGCTCCAAGGAATTACCAAACCCATGACTGTTACCAAATAGCTGTAGACAGCATGAATAGAGACAAGTTAAGAAGAATCTCCAAGTAAGGCAATAGAAACTAAGCATAAACGATAACCTAGACAGGATATGCTCAACCTAAGATATAAAGATCCCACTACTCAACCGAAATGGCATGCATATATCTTCCTAATCTTTCACATCCATACAACTGCTATGGGAAAGAACTCGTTAGAAATAAATATGTATTCTTGTTGCACCCAAATCAAGTCAGAATAGATTTTAATTGCATACCCAGCATTGACACTCTAATGGTCTAATCTACTTGGATATTATATCACTTCCACTTTTCAGTTTTCATCACATAAATAATATCACTTAAAAAAAAAAAAAGAAGGCTGAAGAAAAGGATGTGATCATGTAAGTAATTTGTGTTCAGTAAAGTAAACAAAGATCAGCAACTTCTCTCTTTTCACACTATGATTCCAAATTATCCAGTGGCTTTCAAGAGCTTTCGGCCTAAAAAAGCTACTACTGTACCTCATCAATTAATTGATATATACAAAACTCTATATGATTAGACATTGAGTAATTAAAAGAATTTTGTTTTTGAACCTTCCTTACCATGCCATAAAAGAAGATGAATGCTAGTTCAACAATATCTATTAATTTTGGGCAGCGTGGATTACAAGTCACAATTTTTTAGCAGCATATAATAAATACCAACATTAATTAACTTTTCCATTACATAATTTCCAGTGGCATAACTAAAGCAATACAGGCACATACAGGCACACATGTATGCGGGCCCTGAATAATTCATATCATGTCAATTCAGCAAGCTACCATATGACTTACTTTCTTCCCCAACCCCACCTCCCTATACTATTGTTGAGCCTGCCGACAACGCCCCTCTCTGATACACACAGCTTCTAGGATTTCTGAAAATGGTTAAAGCCTGCTATTTCAAAATTTATGACTAGCCCCAGTACATAATCAGCAAAGTTTAATATAGCAATTCGAGCAACAATTAACTCCCTAAGAAATTAATAAATTTATATACTTAATACTATTCAAGAGCACTCGCAGGAAGAGACCCATAATCATATAGAACAAATAAAACATGAGTTTGCTGAGAAAAAATGATCGATCATAAGAAATTTAACATGCTGAGAAAGTGAAAGGGAAGAGAAAGATACCAGAAAGCAGTGTAGCTGTAGAACTCAACATCCAAACACATAAAGAGAATGGAAGCGGAGGAGAAGACGGTCTGCCCCAGTCGAAGCGCGAAGCTGGCACTGCTGCCAAAAGCCCCTGGCAGTTCCTCCATTATTCTTCCAAGGGCTTGACCTTCTCATGCTATTGCTAATTTAATACTTCCAATTATCAAACATGTTGGAATCTTTCTTCAATCACAGACTGATTGTATGAATTATGTATAACAATGGAAAAAGGAAAAGGAATAAACAAAATAAAGCAGAGAGCATAAGAGAAGCAAATGGTTTAAAGGAAGGAGGAGTGTAAGAGTGGAAATGGAGGGTGAAACTGAAAAGGATGTGAATGGTAAGTGGAATCGTCGTATGTGCTTCATTGATAGAATGCGTTGCGTCGGCGCGGGGTACCATTCACGAGTTGCATTTGGATTCGCGGGTCTCAGTCACAACTATTTTCAATAAAAAAAAAAAAAAGCCCTTAATTTTCCATCATTTGTCATCGATGTTTGTTCACAACCAATAGAAATACTTACCTGTATTTAATTAATTGTATTAAATAATTTAAAATAATTTCTTAAATATTAAATCAATTAATTTTTTTGCTAGTAAGCAATTTTTAAAGATTAATTAATTTATGAATACACAAGTCAATTAGCAAATAATTTAATGTAATATATTAAAATAGCTTGTATCATGTATAATACATAGATTTGACTAATTTTATTTAACAATAATTTATAATATGAATTTAAGATTATAAATTATAATATATTTAAATATAAACAAATCATTATTATGTTTTTATTATATATTATATTTCTTTTAATTTAATAAAATTGTTACATTAATATTTTAAATTAATAAAATTTATCATTTGAATTTTTTTTCATTTTTTAAGAATATTTTTATAATATATTAATATTCATATGAATTTATTTATAAATTATTTTATTAAAATTTAAATTAACTACTTGATACTAGAAGATTTAATTATTTTTTTAATAAGAGTTCATGGATTATCATAATTAATATATTATTTTTTAAAAAATATTTATTTCATAAATATTTTTTATAAAATTTAAGAAATATTTAAATTTAAAATTGTGATATATATTCAAAAGCGATAAAAAATTTAAAAAATAAAATTATGAAATATTAAATTTAGTATTTGATATTTAAAAATAATGTGAAAATTTTTAAATAAATATTATCTACCAAATTAAAATTAAATATTATTAATTATGTATTGATAAGTATTCTATTTCTATATAAATGTAATTGTTTCTTGTTAACAGCAAAAATCGGTTAACAGGAAAAGTTTAGTGAACACCCAAACTGCAGATGGAGAGTATGAACATGGAAAGAAGAAATTGAAAGAAAGGAACAATAAGGGACACCAGAAGCTTTTTATTATAATTCGGCTAAAGTCAATATGACCTCTACGTCCACAGTGATTATATTTGCTGTTGAGTGAATTGTAATACCTTAAAAAAATAAAAATAAAAATATTTTAGAGGGATGAAAGTGAAAAATTTTAAAAATTCGTTGGGACCGGATTATGATTGCCTTTTTCCTAAAAGGACCTGTTTGAGGTCAGTGGAAAGTTATAGGGTCAAACTGCAATTTGCCCCATTTCCTTTTATATATAAAATCTTCCCCATGTTAGCCTTTTCCTCCAGTGCGACCTCTCTCAGCTTCCCGAAGCTTCCTCCATCTTCGGACAACCTTCACCTCGTTTCTCTCTTTTTCGACGTTCTCTGGAGTCATTTCCAGCATCTTCCTCCCCTGCAATGCACCCAGCCTCCTTCCTCGAAGCTTCTAGTTGTTTTTTGTCATCCGGTCGGCCTTTCTCTTCTTCGGCCTGATGTTATCTAGTGAGGCCGACCGTCGGTCTTCCTCATCTCTAATCACTTCTCAGCAGTTCCTTTCTTCACTAGGATTAGCTTACGGCAGCAGCAACAACTTCCCCTCCGTTGTTTCTACACTGTTTGGCCGGTTCCTCTATCAGCTTGTTAGCGAAGCTTCTGTCGATGGTGAGCTAGTCACTGAGTGTTCCTAAATCATCAGATTTATTTTATAATAATCTTACAACTAATTTTTCAAGATATTTATGTTGAAACCCTCAATAGTGTAGTTCGGTTAGCGGCTCCCATAGGCTCACAAATGGCGATCCAGCTTCGGCCGAGCTCCCCACCTTCACTTTGGAAAGTGATAAGTAATTCTAGAATAAAATATTTATTTTATAGTAGCTTTATAGCGAGTTTTCATTATGGGTAGTTGAAACCCTCACTTTGCAAAGTTGATGAAAGTTAGAATTTTTCTTGTGGATTTGATCTAGATATATTTCTTTGGACAAAATGTGCTCACCAATGTCAAATTTTGGAGCTTTAGTTGACTTAGTTTTCTAAGGATTTTCTAAGGTGAGTGGACAATTCTCCTCACCTAATGATCCCGTGTTTAAATATAAAATAATTTTATTATATGGAATATTATTAATCCTTTTAAATAATGGAATTTTCCTTATATGTTGAAGTGGGTTCAAAAGTATATTTATATGTGTACATGTACATGAAATGGTTTGTCGTGCTAAATTTATGCATTTTCATATTGTTTCATATTATTGAAGTTGATGATATTACTTTTTTGTATGAGAAATGGATATGAAAATGCATTAACAGATTTATGTATGTTTTGATAAACGTTGCTTACCTGAATAAAGATTTTTATGCTATGTGTTATATTTTAAATATTGATTGAGATACTGGATCTATTGATAAATTGGGTGGTAACCCTCAAGTACACTTGTGAATATATTTACAACCTCGGGAGGGAGCAATAAGGATGGAGAGATGTAGGGATATGTACATTCACGAGCATCTGACAAACATGTTGGATGGCTTATGATAGGAATTATGTTATAACAGGATGGTTGCCATTTTAAATTTTCTTTAATGATCCAGTTGAATGTTTTACTATGTTGAGATTAAATAAAATTTTAGAAAGTTACTAGTTTTCTCTCCTACTTATTATTATGCTATTGAATATCATATTTTCAATTACTTGACTATCTTGCTGAGTTATAGTTTTCAAATGTATATTAAGATTATGGCTGCAGAATAGGTAAGTATATCTTTACAGCAATGTATATTTATATATATACTTTCGAGCATAATTTTTATGTGGGATTTTTAAGTGATCTTGGGATTGTTTACTCACTAAGTTTCTATAAAGTTCACTCCTTTTTTTCCATGTTTTTCAGAGCCTAAGGACATACCTACGACCTCTCCACCTTATGTTGGACTTGGGTCTGCTCAGTGATTGAGTGGACATCTCCTACGGAGATTAAAGGTATATGAATAGTATAAAGTTTGACAATTGGTAAGATTATATATGCATGTGTTGTGTATGATTGTCAGATACCCAGTAGGATATAAATTGTATAATGTAGGCCACTACATATTATTATGATGTTATACAGGTTGTAATAGGCATGTAGCCTTTATGTTGTTGTATAGGCCTTATGGTCAGGTATTTGAAAAATAGAGGAAACTTTGCCAGATTTGTATTAGAATTTAATATAGAAATATTTTGTCATAGATTGACGAAATAGTGAGTTATTGGTATGTTATTTATATTGTAAGGCTTGTAGGGGGTTTCCTAATAGTAACCTTCTATGCTGGTCATGTTCCATGGATCAGGGCACGACATGAATGCTCTTTGTAATATTTAACAGAGTTACGATATAAGTATTATCTCACTATTTTGGCAGAGTTTTTGCATGTATTTTTCTTTTCCCTTTTACAATCATTTTCCCTATTTATAGAGGTAGGGGTTAGAAAGGTAATTTAATAAATTGTAAAACTATCTTTTCTGTCGCATTATGTAATAAATGCTAAGCAATTTATTATCGATTTGTTAATGGCTGATTTGTTGGTTTTGGAGGCTGATCTGTTGGTTAGGAGAATGCGCCTTCGACTGTTGACTAAACCTTGATGTTCCATACCCAGTGCTCGAGGTCGCTCGCTTGACAACCTGGGCTCGTGCTGAGCGATTTGTTAGCCATACAAGATGGCTAAGGTGGCTCGCTTTGACCAGAGAGCTGGAGCTCATACTTAATGAATTTAGGCTACTGCCTTGGTTTTGTCTTGCGTATTGAGCTCGTGGCTGGCGATTTAGTGCCTCTGCTGAGTGACCTCAGTTTTTGGATGATGTAGGCCTCTTCTGGTTAGACTCGACTCCTGTTGGGCTTTTGCCAGCCTATTTTGTAGTACTCCAAAAGCACCCACAACATTTCCTTATATATAAATTATTTAACACAAATAAAATAAACAATGTTTTGAATTAGAAGAAGATTACAAAAATTCAAAAGTCTTATCTACAACTTGAATTAGAATGAAAAGGGAAAAAAATAAAAAGAAAATTAAAAGTCTCTCTCCATTTGATGATGAGTGGAAGACACTTGCTGCATAATGATATTTGGATAATGGTAAGTGTCACTGATTTTATAATATCATGAAAATTTAATAGCAATTGTAATATGAATTTAGATTATAAATTATAATATATTCAAATATAAACATACAATCATCATATTTTTACCTATTTGATGACTATGTAATTAGTATAATTATATTTATATTTTTTAATAATTGGAAGGGGCAAAGCTCAAACAAAAAACAAACACAAAAACTATAAACTAATTATTCTTGGAGTAGAGACTTTAATAACATTAGCAAGTAGAAGATTAGATATGTCTAAAGGAGCAACATTTAGAAAATAGAAACCCTGGTTGTGGGACAGGCTATGGGAGACTAGCCAATAAGCACATTTGTTACCCTCTCGATAGGTATAGACAACTGAAACCTCCAAGTCTTGAGTTAAAAACTTTAGACATTGATTATGGAGAGATCTGTAATTTAAAAACATATTCTTCCCTTACAATAAGTCAATAAGGGCTATCGAATCCAACTTCAATATGATTTTCTTGAAGTCAAAGTCCTAAGCCAATGGAAAACCATGTAGTGCACCCCATAATTCACTAATGAAAGAATTGTATATTCCTAAATTATGAATAAAATCACCCAACTAACCTCCATCCTCATTTCGAATGAGACCCCACATCTCGAAACTCTAGGATTATTTCTTGAAACTTTATTAATGTTTACTTTAACCCACCCATTCAAAGGAGACCTCTAACTGACTTCCAAAGAAAAAGTATTTGGATGGAGATGTAAAGCATCTAGAACACTATTAGCATCATTAATATCATTCACAAACGATAAAATGATAAAAGATTGATTAAGAGGAAAAGCAAAAGTTGGAGAGAAAGTTCTTTGATTACGCTATATCCATGAAAACCAAACTATAATGCCCCAAATAACAAACCACTCTAGATCTTAATTTTTCTGCATATGAAAAGATAAGTTTTTGTTAACTCACTCTTCCTACTCCATCATTAAAAAAGAGCTTTTATATTTATTTATTGCAAGAGTAAGCCAAACTTGTTTGGCCACTATATAGTCTCTCATAACATGCATCTGATCTTCATAAAAGCCATGACGGCTGATGCAAATAGGATTTCTTAGGTTCCTCTTATACCATTCTACATTAGTAAGAATTACATGATTATAACATTGCTACAGGAACATAAGTATTCACTTAGGACCTTCCCACCTTTATATTTTAGCCCAAATTCTAATCCTATCACCGACATATGGCCCTTGTAGCACCTAATAAGCCTTATTGACCTTGAATAAGGCCTTGGTCATTTCCTGCCCAATAAAAAACGTCAAACCAGTTTAAAGTAGATAGAGAAGGATGAGCAACAATCCTTAAAATTATGC
The DNA here is from genome assembly GCA_026873985.1 of Saraca asoca. Lineage (NCBI taxonomy): Eukaryota > Viridiplantae > Streptophyta > Magnoliopsida > Fabales > Fabaceae > Saraca > Saraca asoca. The sequence continues at coordinate 13,341 of JANHAO010007053.1, forward strand.
CACGAGAGAGCCAATAATTATATTTATATTAATTGTAAGAGAGTTTTACATTTCTTTTAATTTGATAAAGTTATTATATTAATATTTTAAATTAGCTAAATTTATCATTTATTTTTTCATCTTTTTAAAAATATTTTCTTATTATATTAATATTTAGGCTAATGTATTTATAAATTATTTTATTTAAAAATTTAAATTAACTACTTCAAAAGATTTAATTATTTAATTAATAAAAGTTCATGTATTGTTATAATCAATATATTATTTTTAAAATATACATTTCAAAAATATATTTTTATGAAAATTTTAAAATATTTTAAATTGAAATTATAATAAATACTGGAAAGCGATAAAAATTTTAAAAAGGAAAATTATGAAATATCAAATTTAATAATTAAATTAAAAATAATGTAAAAATTTAAAAAGTGAAAATTTTTAAATAGATATTATTTATTAAAATAAAATTAGATATCACTAATTATGTGTTGATAAATATTTTATTTCTATATAAATATAATTATTTTCTTATATAAACCATTTAATATGAATAAATAAGAAGATATTTTGAATTAAAAGAAGATTAAAATATTCAAAAGTTTTATTCAAAACTTGAATTATAACAAAAAGAAAAGAAATAAAAAAATTCAATACCATTTTTTTTCAAGTGTTCATGTCAATTTATGCTGACTTGATCCCTTTTCAATCTTTAACGTTTGATCTAGGTTATCTATAAAACTACAAAAAAACACTCAGTGTCCTAATCTGAAAGAACGATTTTTAGAACTTATGAAAATTGAATGGTTACATTTTAATATCTTGACTTTGAAAAGATAGGCTTTTGAAGCATTAAAAAGCGGATTAGGAATGGTTAAGATTTTAACTCAAATTTTATTTTTTATAAAATAAGATAATTTTTTATTTATATTTCTATCTTATTCAAATTTAAAATTTGTGAAATAGAATAATTTTAAATATATGTATCTTCTGATTTCTTACTAAATCTTAAACTTTGTTATAAATACTTCCGTTTTGTCAAAAATTTTCAATAAAAATAATGAGAAATATTTCTGTACATAAAGTTTAATCTGATTTTTTAGTGCCATTTATGAAGTAACAAGAGAGAGGTACACATGAAAATTTTTACACACAATTTATTTACATTAAAAATTATATTTTTTTTTAATTTTTAAAATATAAAAAAAATGATGAAAATAAGAACACCTCTTGTTACGAAATTTATTCCGAATTTCATTGACACAGACGAGAGGAACAGAAGAGAGGGTTGAAATTCAAGAACTTAAATATACCATAGGGTAGAAGTGTGAGTCCTACCAGTATCATGAATCAAAATGGATCTAATGCATTCGGGACTGGTTTTGCCTCCTCTCGTAATATCTCAAAGAATAAACACTAGAATCTAGAAATCCATTGAGCCTACAAGAATCAACATAAAAGAAATGCTGAGATTCCCTGGATTTGGTTCTTGGATGATCTTATAATTCTATTACCTGCTAGGCAAAGATTTCAGACAAGTCATATTCATAGTTTATGAGATATCTCAAAAATCAAATGCACAAGCTGATTGTAGTGAGGCAGCCATTGTCAGATTGCAAACAGTTAAACAGAAAATACTAAAAATTTTATGGCCCATCCAAATCTCAAATACAATACTCTAGCTAACCAACTGAGCTAATAGGCTGTTTAATGAATCAACGTCTTATAATATATACTATAAGATATATCCCTACTAGATTCATATAAAATGATTCAAACTTCTTGTATTTTTCTTTTATTCATTTTTACCTTAGGATGTCTTTAGTAAAATTTTATTTTTTAAGATTATTTTTAGTTATTTACAATATCTCACTCTCCTCTTTTCATGACTCATCTCAAACTGTCAAATGCTCCAGATAAGTTCATCCGTCTCCCTTTCTACGCAATGCAATTTTAGTTCACTTATCCCTTGGCTCACATCCATTTTACAATTTCGTTTGAAGCTGAATTTCAAAAACTTGAAACAATGGCAAATATCATGGATTTAATGTCTTAAACTGAAATTGTGTAACAATTTTCTTCTTTTAGATACAACAAACACAAAATTTGATTGGAAGTATACTTATTACAAGACTTCATTTATACGAGAGAGAAAGAGAGAGTAGCTCAAAAGTGCTTGAAATGCAATCATCGAAATCTCAATTGAACAATGAGATTTTCTTTATCATCACCGCCACAAAACCATCTCTCTCTCATTGATGTAATGTTTTAAACAAATTAACAAATCAAATCTTCAGATCTACAAGTCTACAGAAAGAATTAATTTAAAAAGAAGGTAAAAAACTGATCCAGAATTAGATAATGGCATAGGCGAATTAGGCATTCAGAATGAGTAGGAGGATTTGTATCATCATACGATTTCTCATATGAACAATTTATAATTATCATCATCATGCCAAAAAATCCCAGAAGATTTAAACAAAAAAAAGAAACCAACAAAAAGTCAGTGCCTTTACTTGAAAAGAATCTAGGGAGATCGTACAAATTAACAAGGTACCAAATGGCAAAACAGAAGAAACTAATAAGCATGAAGGAGTGGTATCCTCTCAGACAAATGCCTCGATTTGTCGTCACGATTGTTAAGAATGGATAGATCAGACTCGTCATCATTATTTGATCATCACTGAGAAAACCACACTTTGAACAAACACAATTGAACAAAATTAGAAGTAAAAACGAAGCATTAGAAGAAGAAAAATTGGATACAAGCGTAACACTATAATCATTTGAATGTCAAACACAGACCCATCGGTGGTCATGGAATACGATCCGTGAAAGTCCCCGTTTTCGCTTTTATATATAGGGTTTGTGTTGTTCTTAGGGTTTCTCCGCCGTGACAGGGAACAACCTCAACAATCTAATTGGGCCTGAATATGCGAACGGACTGGGTCCAATCTAATTGGGCCTGAATATGCGAACGGACTGGGTCCAATCTAATTGGGCCTGAATATACGAACGGACTGGGTCAAATATAAATTTGGACGTATCAAATTGGCCATTCATGAATATTCAATAATAATCCAAAAGGCAACCCATGACCATGATAAAAAGACTCCCAACATCATTTTCTTGACATTCGCTGTGGGAGATTTCAAGTATATTAATCAAGAGTTAAAACCTGTTTGGTTGACTAATATGTTGCCTTTGATGATTTATGGGTTAAATTTGAATCTCAATCTTAACAAATTTAAAGGATTATATGACTAACAAGTATCGTTGGAGATCCGTAAAGATGTCGGTCGCTTGTCCTAATCTTATTATATAACAATTTATTTCTAATTTTTTTCTTCATAATCGATTGTCTATGATTTTTTTTAATCATTATTTGATAAGTAAGAAGTAGCATCGGGAGTTATGTATGTTTTTTTTTTCCTTCTTAGAATAACGTGTTTAAATTAGATAAGAAAAGTGATTTTTTTTTTCACATTTTTAAGTTTGTGGAATGATACATGCTCAACAATGTCACACTATCAATTTGGCTTGATTTCTTAGAATATTGATATTTTAATTAATTTGTATATTTTATAAATATTGTTAAATTTTTAAAAATTTTCTTATCAGAAATTTAATTAATTAACATTAAAAAGTTGACTAATTAATTGTGATTGATAATAATAGATGATAATGAATGATAGTTAATAACAATAAATAATAATATATTAAAATGTTAATGCTAATTGTTTTTTTTCCTTATATATATATATATATATATAACCAAAATATTTTTATTACAGGAGAATGTAAGGAATTTTTTTTTTTAAATTATGAACCAAACATGAAAATGTTATATTATTTGAAACATTTCGAGAGTGTTGAAAACTTCCGTGAACCAACCGACTAAGCGTTTATTTGTTATGATTAAAACAATCAAAATCCTTAATAATAAATTATATATTCAATAATTGATTTTATATCTTTTTTAGAGATATTTAATTGTATTTTTAAAATCATTCAATTATCTTCTTAATAATATAAAAATTATATAAATCACTTTTATTTAAATATTATTACGCAGTAAGTATGCTCCATTTGTTACGAGAGAGTAAGTGAGAAGAAATTTTAATTTTTTAATTTTTTAATTTTAATTTAAATCATGTATAAACTTATATATTTATCTATTTTAATGATAATTATTTATTTAAATTATTTATAACTAATTTTTAAGTTAATTTTTTAATTTTATTGTTATTAAACTATTGAATTTTTAATTTAATTTTTTTATTTTTTGAATTATCAAATAATATTTTGATTTTAAATTTTAATATTTGAATTATTTATTTATTTAGGTGATGAAATTTTGATATTTTAATATTATTAAAACAATTTTCAACTTTGAATTTGATGGTATTATATTTAAATATTAACATTGAAAATAAAATTTAAAAATATTTTAATATTTTAGTGTGTTACATAATTCAAAATTTAAATAATTTTATTAATATATCGTCTAATTTTTAAATTGTAAATTATTTTAACAAATACTATATATTCTTTTTCTTTATAGAAATTATTTATTTCAAAAAAATTATTTAATAAAATTATTTACATCTTATTTTTGGTCTGAATTCATTAATATATTTTAATTTAATTTATTTCTATGCATATTAAATAATTTATATAATAAATAAGTATACTTATATAGAAATAAATTATTTATCAATAAATTATTAGTAATATCTAATTATAATTTGATAGATAATGTCTATCTAAAAATTTTTAATCTTTAAAATTTTATATTATATTTAAATATCAAATACAAAATTTGATATTTTATACTTTCTTATTTTGAAATTTTTATCACTTTTAAATAATTATTACAATCTTTATTTGAAATATTTATAAAATTTCATAAAAAAATATTTCTAAAATATATATACTTTTTGAAGATAACATATTAGTTATAATAATGTATAAATTTTTATTTATTTAATAATTAATTTTTTTTCATAAAGTAGTTAATTTAAATTTTTTAAACAAAATAATTTATAAATAAATTCACTTGAGTTTAATATATTAAAAAATATTTTTAAAAAGATGAAAATTTAAATGATAAATTTAGTTAATTTAAAATATTTACGTAATAATTTTATTGAATTAAAATAAATATAGTATTTCTTCACAATCAAGACAAATATAATTATACTAATTATATAGTTATTTAATAGATACAAATATAATGATGATTTATTAATATTTAAATATATTATATTTTATAATATAAATTTATATTATAAATTATTATTAAATAAAATTATTAAATCCATGCGTTGCATGTGATATAAACTAATACATTATAAGTAATGATATCAATTAAACTAATATTTTGATTATATTTAAAGCTACTTTGAATAAGTTTTAATTTATTAAGAATTATAAAGAAAGAAACAAAATTTATAATCAAATTGACTTTACTTTTTTTTAGTGATTTAAACGTAACTATATACATTATATATATTATTTTCCTTTCTAACAATTTAACATAAAAGAGTGAGAAGAATATATTTTGTATAATCAGTCACCAAATAATGTTATCAAATTTAAAATAGATTATATACAATTGATTATTTTTAAAATCAGTTATTAATAATTAAATATGTTAATAATTAATTTATTGTTATAAAAAATTAACTACTAATAATTAATTATATTAATAATCTATTATTTTATTGTTATATTAGACCAAGTTTGTTTGGATTTACGAGAAGAAAATGAGGTGGGAAGAAAATTTTGAAATTTGCATTATCAATTTATTGAATAATGGATAGCTCGCTTTATTATGAATCTATTGAATAATAAATGATTTATTTTTCCCTCTTTATACATTTTTTCATAACCACCTCTTAATGCTCTACTATTATATTTAATGTTATAATATTTAGTTGTGTGATTTTTCTTATGATTCTAAACCTATAAATAAGATTTATGTGTTCTTGTATATTGTGTGATAAGAAATAAAAAGAAAGAAATAATTATATTTCTCTTTTACATTTTCTCTATTATGAGTTTTTTATGTTTCATATGTTTTTTCAATTTTACAACACATTATTATCATGAGTCTTTATCATTTAGGCATTTGATTTCTAGTAAGAAGAACTCTTCTACTCTTTGGATTTGAGAAAATTTCTATTATGAAGTTTTTCTTTTATTTGATAAAAATGTTATCTTTGATATCTTTGATTATTTTTAATTAAGAGAACGTATCTCATAGATACCAATGAACCAAAGAATTAACATAGATTGCGTTATAGGACTTTGGTTAGGAAGCATTTCATCCTTACTGTGGAGCTGGTGATAATGATTTATGTTTTGCAATGCATTGATATAAATTTGATTTCATTTATATCATAATCAATGTTTCTCTAACTAAATTCCTTTTGTTTTCAAAATGTCTTAAAATTTCGTAAAACAATACATGTGTATTGTGAAGCTGAGTGGTTATATATGGATGTATTCACATTATATCTTTATTAACATCTTCACATACATCTATTTGAACAATTTTTATTTGTTTAATTTATATCAGAATTAAACAATTTGACTTTGTTTTGTATTGTTGAATTATGCTGTGGAAAGATGGACAAATGTTTTTCCAATGTTCATATTAAGATTTTATGATTTTGTCCATCATAATTTAAAGTTTTAATGGCAATTAGGTGACTTTTCATATGGAAGTCATAAAATAATATATTTTTTATGCAAGTGTTAAAGAGAATTGTAGATCTTTTATCTAGTGAAAATAAAATGTAGATAGTTGTGCAAGACAGATTATAGATTAGTACAACAAATGATATATGAGTTATTTATATGATAGTTATAAATATGATTTTGGCTATCCTTTCCTTAGTCAATTCCTTAATTTTTCATGTTACATTATTTCATTTACATAATGATTAATGATGTCTATTTCTTCATGTGTTATATTGCATAATTTCAAATTATGGGTTTTTATGGCATTGTCTATGTCTAATTAAAATTGAAATTATTTTACAATATTTTGTTGGATTTGATTTACTCATAAATGTAATATGCACAAAGAGAATATCACATCTTAATCAAATCCTAAAACATATTCACAGTACTCACATTGAATCTATGAGAAAAATAGATTAATCGGAAGCGTACCTTAATCCATTGATTGAATTGATCAGACAGATTTAGGATGGGTTGGTCTTCCACTTGAGAACAACCTTCTGTAT